>ML102366.1:0-30163 GCA_003697995.1 Taxidea taxus jeffersonii | reverse complement strand
AAAACCACAATGCGATACCACCTCACACCAGTCAGAATGGCTAAAATGAACAAGTCAGGAAATGACAGATGCTGGCGAGGATGTGGTGAAAGGGGAACCCTCCTACACTGTTGGTGGGAATGCAAGCTGGTGCAACCACTCTGGAAAGCAGCATGGAGTTTCCTCAAAAAATTGAAAATAGAGCTACCTTATGACCCAGAAATTGCACTACTGGGTATTTACCCTAAAGATACAAATGTAGTGATCCAAAGGGGCACGTGTACCCGAATGTTTATAGCAGCAATGTCCACAATAGCCAAGTTATGGAAAGAACCTAGATGTCCATCAACAGATGAATGGATAAAGAAGAAGTGGTATATATATATACAATGGAATACTATGCAGCCATCAAAAGAAATGAAATCTTACCATTTGCGATGACATTGATGGAACTAGAGCGTATTATGCTTAGCGAAATAAGTCAACTGGAGAAAGACAACTATCACATGATCTCCCTGATATGAGGAAGTGGAGATGCAATGGGGGTGGGGGTTAAGGTGGTAGGAAAAGAAAAAATGAAACAAGATGGGATTGGGAGGGAGACAAACCAAAAGAGACTCTTAATGTCATAAAACAAACTGAGGGAGGTGGTGGGGGAGAGGGTTTGGGAGAGGGTGGTGGGGTTACATTATATGTTTAAATTAAAAAAGCTTAAATTAAAAAAAAGAAAGAAAATAATTATAAGGATTGAAGAGGAAGAAATAAAAAGGTCATTGATTTTATATGATTATCTATGGTCTAAAAGAATATAATGTCAGATTAATTAAACCTACTGAATTCACAAGAGAATTTGGCAACTAGATATAAGTTACTTATACAAAAAAATATTGGGGTGCCTAGGTGGCTCAGTCATTGAGCGTCTGCCTTTGGCTCTGGTTGTGATTTCAGGGTGCTGGGATCAAGCCCCACATTGAGCCCCACATCAGGCTCCCTGCTCAGCAGGAGGCTTGCTTCTCCCTCTCCCACTCCCCCTGCTTGTGTTCCCTCTCTCGCTGTCTCTCTCTCTCTGTCAAATAAATAAAATCTTTTTTTAAAAAATCAACTGCATTTTCATACACCAGAAATAAACAATTTTAACACATAATTTAATAAAGACAATAATAACAATAACCGTAATATCACAAGTACCTAGAAACAAATCTAAAATAATCCTAAACAATTCTAAAACCTTACATTAAAACAATAACAAAGATCAAAAAGATTAAAAAAAAAAAAAAAGAATAACAGGGGTGCCTGGGTGGCACAGAGGGTTAAGCCTCTGCCTTCAGCTCTGGTCATGGTCTCGGGGTCCTGGGCTTGAGCCCCGCATCAGGATCTCTGCTCAGCGGGGAGCCTGCTTCTCCCTCCCTCCCTGCCTGCCTCTCTGCCTACTTGTGATCTTTCTCTCTGTGTCAAATTAATAAATAATTAATTTTTAAAAAATAACAAAGATCTAAGTAAAACTGAAAGTTTTAGTTCTGTAAGTTTCACAAAAGAATCATTGTGAAGATGTGAGCTTTCCTAAAATTGATCTACAAATTAAATGAAATCCTGATTAAAATCTCAATAGGCTTTTGTGGAACTTTATAAACTCTTCATATATACATTATACAATAGATATACATACATATAATATGTATTATATGATATATAAATAAATATATAATAAATATACACAATATATACATAAGCAAATTCTCAAGAATTTGTGTTTAAAAACTTAAAATGAATAAACTGAGAGAAGAGACTTTCTCTGAAAGAAACAAAGACTATGACAAAGTTAGATAATGAAGGCAAGCAGTCTTGGCATAGGGATAAATAAAAAATAAATGAAACTGAATAGAAAGGCCGATATAGATCCATATGTATATGGCTCTGAAGAGAGACTAGAGACATCGTAAATCACTAGAAAAAAGAAGTTCTTCAATGTATGGTTCTAGAGTGCTGGAGTAATTAATTATCCAAATAGGAAAAAATTAATTGGGTCTTTACCTCACACAATATGTGAAAAAATCAGTTTGAGATGGGTTAAAGTTTCAAATGTGAAAATCAAAGCATTAGCATTTACAAAATAATATATAGGATATTTCTAGATCTTGTTATTTACATACAGAAAACTACTCATTTTTCTAAAAGAGTGAGAAATTCGACTACATTAAAGTTAAGAGCTTCTGTTAATCAAAAAATACTAGAATGTGAGTGAAAAGACAAGCCACAGACCGTGAGAAGTTTTTTGTAATACATATGGACTAGTCTCCAAAATATATAAAGATCTTCCTTAAAATCAGAAATAAAAAGCCCCATGGGAAAATGTGCAATAAACATAAATTGTGCAATTCACAGAACAGGGAATACAAATGGCCAATAAACATGGAAGCATACTCGATCTCTTTATTAATCAGAGAAATACAAATTAAAATCACAATGCAAGACCACTTTGAAATCACTGTAATGTAAAAATTAATGTCGGACAATACCAAGTTAGAGAACAAGGTATCCAACAACCCAAAGTGTAGGAATAATATAGATCAACAGGAATTCTTATACACACTGACAGGTGTATATGATGGAATGGAAATTGGCACACTCATTCTTGAAACAATTCAGCATTACCTTATAAATTAAACATTCACAATTCTACTCCTTGGCATATACCCAGAATCGCTGGCATATGTGCACGAGGAGACAGCTACAAGAATACTTAAGCATTGTTCATTATAGCCAGAAGTAGAAACAACCGAAGGGTTAATCAACAAAAGAATGAAATAATTTGTGGTATATCTGTAAACTGCAGCTGTATATTGACATGAGAATGAGTCTGATATACAATGTTAAATGAATAAAAGCAGAACCCCGGAAACTACAACAGAATGATACCATTTTTAGAAAACTCGAAAATAAATGCACTATTGCTTAGGGAAGCATGATGTGTGATAAGTATTTTTGTAAAAGGGATGGTGGTTACTTCTGAAGAAAAGTCAAGGAGAGAAAACAGAGAAGCACAGTTTCAACCTTACGATAACATTCTGGTTGCGACCCTTGAAGGGAATGAATTTCGTTACTGTGCTTTGTAAATTACGTGTTAAATGTGTTCTTTGTATCAAATGTTATATAATAAATTATTTTAAACAATGAACAAGAAAGGTTCAGTTGCAACTTAGTAACTGATGGGATGTGGGAGTGAGGAGGAGTTGGGAACTAAAGTTTCCAGTCCAGGCAGTTTCCAGTCCGGGCAACTGAACGAAGGTAGAGGTTTTCATAATAATAATTGTATTAGTCAGGAAAAGCTAACTGTTGGGAAAAAAAAAAAAAACATCCCATTAGACCATTTATGAGAAGGACTTGGGTCAGGACTTTCATTCACTTCCCAGTATACTCAGTGTACCAACCGAGGTCATAACAGCATTTAAATCCCCTGAAAATCTGGGTATTCTCCTTTCTCTTGTATACAGTTACTCTGGTATATGGCCATCGGTCCCTTTAGAGAAGATTTGGGGAATATTTATTGAATATACTTGTGGTGGCATTGCAAGTTTCCTTTTTAAAGGGAACTATCCTCTCTTTCCCATCCAAGTACTAACCAGGCCCGACCCTGCTTAGCTTCCGAGATCAGACGAGATCGGGCACGTTCTATCCTCTCTTTCAATTGATAACTGACACAGATCTGGAACCTGGGTAAAGGATCATGACTTTCCACTGTAGAGGCTGACAGGAGTCCTCCTCAATACGTTCACTGGCTACCCACCTCTTACTCTTAGGAACACCATATGCTATTAACTTTCACCATAGTTTCCTAGGGGTTAGAGTCCCCTGATTCCCACCCAACCTTACCATCTATATGGTAATTATGCCCACCTTCCTCTCGTGCTTAAGTGCTTCCCTGCAGCTTCTGCTGTTCTAGAATCCTATCGTTCTACTGACTCTAGGGAACCAAGTCTCATATGGGACTCAGTATAGCTTTTCAATCAAGTCTCGAGCCCAGAGACATTTTCTATTATTCATTTATTTAATTGAATTTATTCTTCTTTTGGAAGTTGTCTAAGTTCTGTATATTAGATTTCCTTGATCTGTCCTAATCCTGTCTTTCCCTCATTTTTATTTCTATGGGGTTTTAATTTTTTTTAATTTTTATTTCTATGTTTTTATAGGTAGCTATGATTTTTTTATACTTAGTTTTCTGTGGTGATCATCTCCTGTTTCTGTTTCCCTATTGCATTTTTACTTAGAAAATCACATCTAATGGTTCTAGGAAGTCCTTTTGTGCTCTATTGGCATTTTCTTAAGAATTCCCGTGTGTGTGTGTGTGTGTGTGTGTGTCTGTATTGCTTGCTGAGATTCTCTTCTGATTCTCTTATCATTCATTCGGCCACGGGCTGTGGTTGAGTTCTACCTCAATACTTTCCTTGTCCCCACCCTGTGTAAATGAAAGCAGGACTGTCACAAGTGCAGCACCCCAGGCACCAGAAAGCAGTTCATCCACATCCAGTGGCCTTTGCCATGCCACTAATGGTCAAGGCAATCACTGCTCAGTCAGTGCGGTTCTCTGCCAGAGCCACTGTCGTGCTGGGGCTGCTCTCCGCTGACACAAAGCTAACTCAGAAGCTCTGCTGCCAAGCTGCAGCTTGCAACAAGCTCTTTTGCACACCACATGACTGCGGACACCAAGCCCTGGCACTGAAGGGCCTCTGTGTAGGACACAGACCCCATCCCCGCACAGGTCCCTCTCCACAAGCTGTGTTCTCCCTTCCATAACAAAATGAGCTGGACAAGGTCTCTGGCTCCCTCACTCCATGGTTTTGTTCTGAAAGAGAGTATACCCTTAAGAACCTCTCCTTAAGGGGCATCTGGGTGTCTCAGTTGGCTGAGTGTCCAACTCTTGATTTCAGCTCAGGTCATGATCTCAGTCAGGGTCAGGGTCGTGAGATCAAAGTCCGCATTGGGCTCTTCACTGGGCTCTGTGATGGGCATGGAGCCTGCCTGGGATTCTCTCTCTCTTTCTCTCTCTCTCTCTGCCCTTCCCACCCCCACTATCAATGAATGAATGGATGAATGAATAGAAAGTACATTTGTTTCAGTGATGAGGGGTTACCAACAAATGAAATAAAGACACACACACAGACATGAAGCTATCACAGCAATCCAAGAGACACGATATGCCCCTAAACAAAAGTAATAACAACAATAAAAAGACCGGAGAACCCTTGGGAGCTAGATTGAGGAGGGAGACCCTGTGGGACTGGGTGACTGAAGCAGTAGCACAAGACTATAAGGAGCCATCCAGATCCACTCATTGTTTTCTCCTGTGATGTTGCCAAGAGTATACAACAGGAGGAGCAATTTTTAGAAGGGAATTCCTGTTCTGAATGTGTTAAGTTTAAGGTAGCTGGGGGACATCCAAATGGAGGAGACAGAACGTAAGTGTGCAACATATGTAAGGCCCAGGGTGAGATCTACAGTAAATTATCATCAACATTTAAATGGTAGGTACAGCCACAGGGTAGATGAAACCAACAAAGAATCCTGGAAAGCAAGGAAAGCAGGTAAAGAGAATTTAAGGAACAGATAGACACAGAGACACAAAGAGGAGACTAAAAAGAAGTAAAATCTTAGAAGAGAAAAAAGGAAGAGAAACAGGAGAGAGGATTTAAAAGAAAGTCATCATCAATGCAGGCCAGTGAGTACAGCCATATAGATTGCGCACTGCACAACACTGGCTAGCATCATTCACATGGACCATGTTAATAGCGCCCCCGAGATACCCAGTGTACCACCTGCCCAACCAGGTATGGCAGAGCTGCCTAGGATCAAATGCCAGAGTTAGGTCAAGCAAGATTAGAAATGTCCATTGGCTTTGACAATGAATGGAAGTCATTGGTAACCTGAGCAAAGCAGTTTCAGTGGTGTAATGAGGGCAGCAAAGAGTACAAACAGAGATAAACTCTCTGAAGAAGCTTGGCTGTGAGGAAGAAGGAAGACACTAGTGGGGGTGGATTGGTGGCTAAGAAAGGATTATTTTGTTTGGTTGATCTATTGGTGGATCAGTTAGATTTTTATTTGGTTAAGGATGGGAAATAGTTGAGCATGATTACTTAATGAAGAGAAAGGGCCAGTAGGGAGGGAGGAATTAAAGACAAAGGCTAGATGAGCAAATCTGCCAAGACTGAAATTTGAAAGCCTGAATATGGGATTATTCTTGAAGAGGAAGATGGTAGTTGTCCCCCTGAAATGAAGCAGGGAACAACTAACCAACAGATGCAAGTGGAGATAAACTTGTAGGGGGCAGGTGAGAACATTTATACAGTGTTTTCCTGATGACCTTGCAGGATCTCTGCTGAGAGAAAAAAGGGAGTTGCCAAGGAAAAAGCTGCCCAGGAAGGCCTCTGAGTACAAAGAGGGAATTTAACAGCTCCTACACAGAAAAACTAACCTAAAACTCAGTTCAAGGTTTTAAAGAAAGTATCTAGGAGAACTCGGCTAGCTCAGTCAGTAGAGCATGCAACTCTTGATTTTGGGGTTGTGAGTTCGAGCGCCACACTGGGGATAGAGATCACTTAGACATAAAAAGTCTAGGGGCGTCTGGGTGGCTCAGTGGGTTAAAGCCTTTGCCTTCGGCTCAGGTCATGATCTCAGGGTCCTGGGATCGAGCCCCACATCGGGCTCTCTGCTCAGCAGGGAGCCTGCTTCCCCCCCCCCCTGCCTATCTCTCTGCCTACTTGTGATCTTTGTCAAATAAATAAATAAATTCTTAAAAAAAAAAAAAAAGAAATAAAAAAGTCTAAAAAGAAAAGTGTCTAGGGGCGCCTGGGTGGCTCAGTGGGTTAAGCCTCTGCCTTCAGCTCGGGTCATGATCTCAGGGTCCTGGGATTGAGCCCCACATCGGGCTCTCTGCTCAGCAGGGAGCCTGCTTCCTCCTCTCTCTCTGCTTGCCTCTATGCCTACTTGTGATCTCCGTCTGTCAAATAAATAAATAAAATCTTTTTTAAAAAAGGAAATAAAAGTGTCTAAAGATACAATCATTAGGAAAAGAGACTGTAGTCAAGAAAGCAGAGTACACCTCATCTAAGAAGATATGCAGGTGGCAAATAAGCCTACAAAAAGGTGTTACACATCATCTGTCATTGGGGAAATGCCAGTGAAAACTATGAGGCACCACCACACACCTATTACAACAGCCAAAATTCTAGACACTGACAACACCAAGTGCAGTGAGGGTGTGGAGCCACAAGAACTCTCACTCACTGCTGGTGGGAATGACAAATGGTACAGTCACTCTAGAAGCCAGTCTGGAAGTTCCTTACAAAAAGGAGCCTGGGGGGCTCAGTGGGCTCAGGTCATGATCCCAGGCACCTGGGATGGAGCCCCGCATCAGGTTCCCTATTCATCAGGGTGCCTGTTTCTCCCTCTCCCCCTGCCCCCCCGCCTGTTTGTGCTCGCTGGCTGTCTCTGTCTTTCCATCAAATAAATAAATAAAATCTCTGAAAAAAGAGGGGTGCCTGGGTAGCTCAGTCATTAAGTGTCTACCTTCTGCTCAGGTCAGGATCCCAGAGTCCTGGGATCGAGCCCCACATCGGGCTCCCTGTTCAGCAGGAAGCTTGCTTCTCCCTCTCCCACTCCCCCTGCTTGTGTTCCCTCTCTCACTGTCTTTCTCTCTCTCTGTCAAATAAATAAATAAAATCTTTAAAAGGAAGGAAGGAAAGAAACATACTCTTACCATACAATTCAGCAATCTTGCTACTTGGTTTTTACTTAAAGGATATGAAAACTTTTGTCTAAACAAATGTTTATAGCAGCTTTATTTGTAATTGCCAAAACCTGGGGAAAACCAAGATGCCCTTCAGTAGTGAATGGATAAAAAAACTGAGATACATCCAGACAATAGAATATTATTCAGCGCTTATTAAAAAAAAAAAAGATCTATCAAGCCATGAAGAGACATGGAGGAATCTTAAATGCATATTGCTAAGTGAAATAAGCACATCTGAAAAGGCTGTATATGGTATGATTCTAACTCTAGGACATTCTGGAAAGGGTAAAATTATGGAGACCATTAAAAGGTCAGACTTGGGGGTGGGAGAGACACCAATGAGCAGAGCACAGAGGATTTTGAGGGCAGTGAAAATACTCTGTGTGATACAACATTGATGGATATAGTCATTATGTATTTATCTAAACCTATGCAATGCATAACACCGAGAGTAAACTCTAAAGTAAACTATGGGCTTTGGATAATTACGATGTATCAACAGAGGTTCATACTTGGTTAAAAAAAAAAAAAAGTCCCACTCTAGTGGGTGATGTTGTTAATGGGACAGGACGTGCCTGTGGGGGAGCAGAGGGCATGTGGGAAATCTCTACACCTTTCTGTCAATTTTGTTGTAGACCTAAAACCACTCTAAAATTTTTTAAATTGAAAGTAAAAATTAGAAGTAATATTTTAAATTTAAAAAAAGAAAAGACAGAGGAGCCTCAAGGAGGCCCTCAGGGCCTTGTGCGAGCTCCAGTTAGAGAAGAGGGTGTCTGGGATGCTTCCCTGCCTCCTTCCCTCCCCCTTGGTTACAGGATAGTGGGGCCAGCCCATCAGTGACAAGGCGCTGAGGCCATTAACCCAAATTCCCACACTCGCCAAGAAGGCTTTTTGTCCTTCAGCTCCCATCAGTTTACCTACATAGGGAGAATGCCCTGGTCTTACGGAAATGAACACACAGATCATCTGCTGGTTACACTTCTTCCTGGAAAAAGAAAAACTTGGATTAAAAGTTAAATTGTTTCTTTAAAGTTGCAGACCTCCAAGTCATTTTTTGTTTTTGTGTTTTAACAAGGTCGCCCTTAACAGATTTTTATCCTACAGAACAAACAGCTGCTTCAGGCCATTCTGCCTGCCTGGTAGTCAGTGCTTCTTGGTAGCCAACTACCTCCCCCTCCATTTACATTCTCCCAAACCTGCCCAGTCTCAGGGCTTTAAATGCAGTCTCTATAAACTAGACTCTCAAATTCAGGCATCTAGCCCTGACTTCTCCCTGAGACTTACATATCCACTTTATCTACTTGCCATTTATTTTTGGAGAGATCTGGACCTTCAATCTAATGTGTTCAGTACAGAGTTTTATATTTGCCTTCCCAAACCTGCTCCACCCACTATTTCCCCTTCTCAGTTAAAGGCATCACCATCCTTGCAATTGCTCAGGCCAAAAATCAAGGAATCATCCTTCATCTCTTACTCTAGCCCTCTACATCCACCCAATCCAGCGGCAAATCCTACAGTTGTACCTACAAAATATATGCTGAATTTGTGCAACTTCCTCCATCTGTGTGCTATCCATCCATTCTTCTCCATCTCCTGCCCTCCATCTCCACCCTAGACTAAGCCACTAACATCTCTCAGTGGGCTGACTGCCTAACTGGTACGCCTGCTTCAGCTCCAACCCACCCCAGCCTCTTACATCCATTCTTTACCCTGTGGCCAGAATAGTCTTTTAACACGTAATCACATCACATCACATTTCTGTTTAAACTCTCTAGTGATTTCCTGGAACTTGGAATAAAATTCAGACTCTTCACCATAATCATGGCTCCTGACCACTCCTCTCTACCCTCTGTCCTGCCACTGCTCCTGTCCTCTACAGTGCAGGCTCCTTCCTGTTAGTGTGCACAGAGAGCCCTTTTACCTTCAGTTCCCAGCCTTCATATTTGCCCCCGGGACCTGGGCCCTCCCAGACACTCAGCTCACCTCATGAGAAAGGCCTTTCCTGACCACAGTGTTGCCTGCAAGTCATCCCCTTTACTCTCTAGTGCAATGTGCCATTATGATTTCCTCATAGTATGTAAAACTAGCAGGCATTTTCTTTTTAACTGGTATTCTATCTCTCAGTCAACTCATATGTAAGCCGTAAGAACAGGGCCCTTGGGAATGGTATCCCTGGTGCCCCAACAGCACTTGGCACATGATAGGGGCTCAATTACCACCAGATGGATTTGACTTGGGTTCAAGAGCTGCCTAGCCCTGGCCATGCAAGAAAAGCATCCTCTTGGACACTTTCATGCCACCAAAGGCAGGCAAAGCAGGTAAACCTGGAGACTTCAATGAAACCAGACATTAGCTCAACTCTCACGCCAGGAGTTTCTCCTTTTATCTACACATTGTAGAAATTACTGCATCAGTTTGTGGCTTTGCCTGCTTGCCATTCAGAGCCCAGGACACAGCTATCCCAAGATCACCCAGGTGGCAACAACAGACGCCCCTCCTTTCCCCCCGAAGGTGTTTTGTTGGGTTTTTCTATGAAAGTAGTACCCATGCACTAAGAAAAATTGAAAGTTACAGAGAAGTATAACAAAGCAGGAGAAAAATCACTCATAATCACACTTTTAGCATAATGGGGTATTTCCCTAGTCTCTTTTCAATGCATGCTTTTCTTGAGATAATCTATAGTTTGCTAACCTTTACTTTCTCATCATGTGTTATATGGTAGCATTTATTGTCATTGGAAATAGCTAAATATTTCACTATCTGGATAATTTACTGAACCAATTCTCTTTTAGACTTTTTTTTATTCAATTCTAACATGGCCAAGGACATTTATTTCCAAATATAAGTACTCTTTATGTTTTAAAATTTTTCCCATAGGGGCATATTCAGCATAGGGGCACCCAGTGGCTCAGTGGGCTAAGCATCTGACTCTTGATTTTGGCTCAGGTTACGATCTCAGGATTGTGAGATCGAGCCCCACATCAGGCTCCATGCTGAGCATGGAATCTGCTTGATTCTCTCTCCCTCTGCCTCTCCTCTTGCTTGCACTCTCTCTTTTTTTCCTCTCTCTCTTAAAAAAAAAAAATTCCCCAGGATCAATACCCATCTTTATATGGCTCTTGATACAGTTTCTAATAAAACCAGGAAGAGCCAGATGAAAACCTTTAGAAAGCATAAGCATTGGCAAAACTACCATAATCCGCCCATGTAATTCAGAATGAAAACAATACCAATTATATCACAACCCATATTTCCCTTTATAGTATTATCCCAAGTATGAAAAATGCATGATTGTTAACCAGTGGGTCTCTCTTGCTAAACTTTAAGTTCCATGAACACAGGGACCTTGTCCATGTTATTCACAGTACCAGGCATATACTAGGTGCTCAATATTATTGGACAGATGGATGGGTAATCAATACACCACAGAGAATTTGAGAGACAAAGAAGAGAAAAACTGTTAAATACCAATCCTTCAAATACCAACCCACCTCCCACACCCCAACTTCACACCTGGCAGCGGAACTCACACCCAGATCAGCTCCATTTATTCTTCATACAAATTTTATTCATACAGTTTTATTTTTAAATCATTTACACATATTCATACAAAGAAAAATAAATTTCAGGATGGAACCTTGGGACCATGGTAGTTTAAAAAAAAAATCTCTCTGATCATTAGCTACTGAAGACAAGGCCAGAGGCTTAGCAGTCATTTCTGGGGATTAGTGTATCTCCCCATGCAGGGAACAGTTGAGAAGAGTCCAAGCTGCTCCCTCAGTCTTCACTTTGTGGAGGTAATATGGGGGGAGGGGTTTTTCAATGCTTTCCCCTAGAAACATTTCAAGAAGTACAACAAAAGGCTTATGATAACACTGAGCTGCCTCTTTGCTAGGATTTTGGCAAGACTGTCATTTCTGAACCAACTTTCTAGAAGAGTAAGCTCAATTCCTACTCACAGGCCTTTCTAAGAGGAGGGCTGGCTGCACTCACCGCACCCCCAGGCCACCTGTTCTTCCTCCAAGCGCCCTTGATCTGACCCCATCTGGTCTCTCCTAGGCTCATTCCACAAATACGCCATCCTCCTACCCTACATACAAACACTCTCTGTACAACTGACCCCAGCAACTCCTACGGATCCCTCAATAATGATGCCAGCAGCAACGCATGCAGCATTGTACCCAGAGAATCTGAACTACAGCCTGGAGAGGTCCAGGAGCAAGAGAACTATGAGCAGCCCTATCAAGCTCAGCTCTGCTGAGCGAAAGCAACATTTCAACCCAACAGGCCAACTCCTAACATCTCATCCCAGATGGAGTCATCACAGAGGTGGATGGTAGAAGAACCTGCCACACACAACTGACCAAGAAAGCTGTACTATTATCAGTTCCCAGTAAGTGGGGGAAAGGACAGACATTATGAATGTGGTAGACCCTATCAGAAATGGCAGCTGATGACAATAGTTACCCTAGATCTTCAGGTCCTACCCAAAAAGCAGCACCAAGAAAGGGCATGATGAGCAGAGAGATCTGGAGCTCGATGTACATCCCTTGAATTACCAAGGGACTCAGAGATAACACAGCTCATTTCCTACAGTGATGTAGGAAGAACATGGACCACCCCCTACCCACTATGTTGAGGCAGCTCCTGAGGGGCCACACCGCTTGTGGTCATCAGCCCACCCCCTTAGTAGGCCCATTTGCGGAGAGGGAGTCACATCCAGAGCAGGGACCCCTCCAAGCAGACACTCACAGGGCAGCCCATCCCACTGTCACTGGGGCAGACCAAACATAGCTAGGAGGGTGGGCAGATCCCGGGCATCAGCTGCCCCGTAGGCATCGCTCTGGCCTAACATGGACAATGCCAAACGCAGGGTGCTCCAGATATTCTCCGACATGGCACCCCCTTCGCCCCGAGGGCCCCGGCTTTTCCTCTGCATGTTCAGGGCCTCCAAAAAGTGTTCCACAGCCTCCCTGTGGGGAAGAAGAAAGAGAGCTGGTGAGCAGAACATTACTGGAAGGAGGCAGATCAGCTGGCATGGGGAGAAAGCTGGGGCTGGTTAGTCAAACAGAGGATCCGAGAATGAGGAGCTAGGGCCAAAGGCAGGGAAAAAGAGTTCATTCACTAATTACTCCATAGATGCTCTCACCGGTGAGCTCCGAGATTGATGCAGCTGATGCCCAAGTTATAGCGGGACCGTATATAGCCAGGCTGTAGCTCGAGGGCCCGACGGTACGCAGCTACCGCTTCCTCACTCTGGTTTCCATTGGCTAGGGTGGCCCCTAGCTTATTCCACAGCAAATAGTCCTGGAATAGAGATGGGGAAGGAGTAGCGACAACAGTCAGGCTCAGATGCAACTCTGCCCATCCTCCCTGGGTCACCATTCTGTTTAGCTAATACATGTTACTTTCCCTTCCTTTCTTCTCAACTGTTCCCAGCATTCTCTGCCCAATTCTCCCAAGGCAATCAGTATATGGAACAGAAGCTCCCGTGACTTCGAAGGTCCCAACAAATGATTCTTCAATAAGATGCAATCGTGTACTATTTCCATTCCTGCCCTGAGGCTCACATTGGGACGAACACTGAGGGCAGCTGTGAAGCAGTCCACTGCCTTGTCATACTCCCCACTCAGGTTGAAAAGGACTCCTAAGCCACACTGCACATCTGGGTCAATGGATGTAGGGTCCAGGCGCACAGCAGCCAGGAAGAGCTCTTTCACTTCAAGAAAGAGGGAGCTAGATAAATAGGAAAGAAAAAGAAAAAAAAATGCAAAAATAAGTGGATGGATGTGTCTATATTCTTATCCTTCCAAAATAATTCCTTAATTAGTCACTCACATCCCCAAGATGCATCAATCTATCAGTCATCCTCCTACTCTCAAATTTCATTTTAGAAACAGGTTTTTCTGTTTTATCCCAGCACTGCACCATAAAATGCAGACCTCCTTCAAGTGCATCCCAGGCTTCCCATCCCACTCTGAGGTCCCTGAGTATCAATCCAGTCAGGATTCCAAAACCAAGGCCCTCCTTCTACTGGGGCTCAGGTTACCATCCGTCATCCCAGGAATCCTTCACTTACTCGGACAACAGAGACCCAAGGATGCGCTTGCTGGGGCCCTGTCCTGACCCCCCAGCCCCTTCTTCACCACGCACGACCAGATGGGCATAGGCTGGCGTGTAGCGCAGCCAGTCTCGCAGGGTTTCACAGGCCTGTCGCTGCAGGGACTCGTTGGTGAAGCTCACGGCCAGCGCCATCAGTGCTGTCCGGTTATCGGGCTTTAGCTCCAGACACCTGTTCGGACAGAGTGTGCAGAGCTGGTATCCGCAATGATGCTGGAATGTAGTCATAGAATGCAGAGTCACAATGGCCTCACCTGCGAACTCCCTCAGATTAAAGACACAGAGGATTCCTCTACAGGGAAGTTATTGAAAAAAATTATAGATACAAGAAAGAGAAGGTTTTAGCAGCCAAGGAACCACTGAGGGTCCCACATACAAAGTTAAAGCTGATGAAGGAATGGAACAAGGTATCTCCAATTCACTCCAAACCTTAAGGGTCTCACCACAAGAAAACACTCTTGCTAGTGACCAAAAAGAAGACAAGGATCTGGGTCTGGAATCCTATCATTCCAAAGGCTATTTACAGAGCCCAGGAACCATCTCATCCCACCATTCATGTACTCACTTCCGCAGCGCACTGATGGCTAAGAGTTCTTGTTCATTCTCTGCCTGGGTGGTACCCAGATACTGCCAAGCCTGGAGAGAAGGTATCAGATTCCATCACTGCATTCACCTTTCCAACCTTTCTTCCTCTGGCTCCCCCCACTCACCCTCTCACTCCTACTACCCTATCCCAGGCCATCACCCAGGCCCTAATCCATATGCACTACTCTGTGGGGCTTCCCTCAAAACTGACAGAAGCGGTCTCTCATATGAAGTCAGAGTAATGCATCACTCACTTCCATGTGCTTAGGATCCTGCTGCACAGCTGCCTCAAAAAGCAGCACAGCGTTTGGCAGGTCCCCCTCCTGAAGTCGCCGGAGCCCCTCCTCAAAAGGCTGGGGGTGGTCACGCAGGGGGTTCTCCTCCTCAAACTGGTACCCCTAGTGGGAAAGGAAGCAAGTGAAAACCTAAGAAAGAGCCATCACAGTCAAAGCACCGGGATGGCAGATGACAACCAGGATAGAGGTGGAGAAGTTAAAGGCCTCCAAAAAGGTATCTGAATTAAATACGGGCAAATTTTCTGTATTAGAAAGGAGATCATCTATGACCGCAGTAAATCCATTCAGTATCATGCTCATGCTGCTATCTCCTGAAAAGCTAATAGTCTACAAACTCTGGCCCACACTGGGAATAAGCCAATTTTAGGAAGTCCTTAAAGGCCTGTATTTCCACATCCTTGATTCTCACCACTGGACAGAACACATTTCTTACAGGATCTGCTTAAGATAGGCAGATCTTGGGGCGCCTGGGTGGCTCAGTGGGTTAAGCCGCTGCCTTCGGCTCAGGTCATGATCTCAGGGTCCTGGGATGGAGCCCCGCATCGGGCTCTCTGCTCAGCGTGGAGCCTGCTTCCCCCTCTCTCTCTGCTGCCTCTCTGCCTACTTGTGATCTATCTGTCAAATAAATAAATAAAATCTTTAAAAAAAAAAAAAAAAGATAGGCAGATCTTATGAGATCTTACCTTATGAGATAAGCTCTCTTTAGCTATTCAAAGGGCACTTCCTATTTCCTGCAACAGTATGAAATGAGTAATGGAAACGCAATTTGGAATCAGAGGCTGTACCAGATGCCACTCTTACCCAGCTCACAGAATCACTGTGCACATGAGTGGATAACACGTGTTCAAGCACTTTGAAAATTTTAGTTGTTCACTAATTTCACTCTTAGAAGCTACTAATATTAATCTCTATCTGACAGTAAATGAAAGCTAGATCCCAAAATCCTGATGGCAGAAAATGCTTCAGAAAGACAACATTTTCTCACTGAGGATTTCTCATTTGAGGAAAGAATTATGATGCTATGTGCAAAGCTTTGTCTACTGGTATTTCATGTTAGGCAAAGAGTAGTAATAATAAGGTAAAATGGGAGTCATTAGTAAGCCCCATGACTTGGGACAAGCAGATAAAATGTTCTTTTTGGGGAGTAAATGGTTACCAACACAAACAACACACCAGAATGAAAACAAGATGCAAACTACCAGGCAGAGCCCTTCTAAATGTAGCTAAGGATACGTAAGAATGAAACCATACATAATACAGACAAGAGCGAGGCCCCTTTTCACTATTACCATGGAACTGCTAAAAAAAAACTGGCAACACTTAAACCTTATCAGCCAAGTTCTAAACCATGATAAGTGATCAGATGTAAACTATTTGGAATGAACAGAAATTACATAATTACAATGGAAGTCTAAAAAACAAGACATATTATAGGAGATAGATTAAAATTAAACATATTGAAAGTCTATTCATGTTGAGAATAGGTAATGTGCCTGGGATATCTCCATACAATATGAAAACTTAGAAGGTAGAAAATGACCCTAGACCAGGAATCAGCAAGTCTTTTCTGTAAAATGCCACATAATAAGTAAATAAATAGGGGTTATGGACATTGGGGAGGGTATGTGCTATGGTGAGTGCTGTGAAGTATATAAACCTGGTGATTCATAGACCTGTACCCCTGGGGCTTATATGTTTATAAAAAATAAAAAAAATTATTTAAAAAAAATAAGTAAATAAATATTTTGTCACAACCACTCAACTCCACCTTTGGCAAGAGAAAGGAGCCACAGATAGGTAAGCAAATAAGTATGACGGTGTTCCAATAAAACCTTACTTATGGACACCAAAACTTGAATTTTGTATAATTTGCACATGTCACAAAATAGTACTTTTCAAGTTTTTCAACCATTTAAAGCCACTATCAGCTCACAAGCTAGGCAAAAACAGGTGGCAGGCCAGATTTACTGCAGGCCATAGTTTGCTAACCTCTACTCCAAACCATCAGTTTTCCACATTCAACCTCAATTCCTATCTATCATCGATCCACATCTTAAGCCACCCTGTAGGAAACAGAGATCATTGTCATCTATAACACAATTTCATAATGAAATTAATTCCTGCCTCTCAGAGCTATTGACAGCATCAAATAAGAATATTCATCCAAGTCATATTATCAAAAAACATAAAATACTATTCATAAAATAGGTACTATCCTGAAAAGACAATGTAACACATCAAGCCATCAGATTGCAACCACAGGGTTCCCTAAGTGCCCCCTCATCCATGCTGTCTAGCCTCCTTGCCGTTTTATCAACTGCTGATCAGAGAGGAATTGTTCACAATTAGAATATGTGCAGGAATGGGAACGATAATATGCTGGAGGAAGCTTCAACAGCCCGCCAAAGAACACAGCATGAGCTTATGATCACTGTTGCAACCTAAAAAGTCTAACCTGAGCTAGTCATCAGGTCTGATCCATTGTCTGGTCTACTCTGAAATCTCACAGGATCACACATCTTCTGCTCTTCCCATCGCAGAAACTTCTTTTTATGCTAAAAGAATACACTATCTGCTTGAGGTACACATGTTAAGTTGTCTTGAAAATTTAAGGACCATCCAGTAAAAAACAGTATTTTTCAGAGACCCATGAATTTATAGAACAATCAGAATCAGTCACATTTAAAAACAAAAAAAGCACTACTGACATATAATTCAGTAATAGTTAGAATAAAGCCAGGTAAAATCTGAATCGTTCATTATTAGTGAATAACAAAGTAGAGCACATTTCTGTAGAACATTAATGCAAATATTTCTAGTCCTACATCTGCAATATCTCAAGGTATCAACGATATCAAATAGGGTTCAAAAATCTAAAAACATAAGTTCTGAATTAAAACTTTATTAAAAAATTATATTCCACCTAGCAAGTCATTAACATGAGAGTAAAAAATGCTATTCATACAAAATCAGTGCTATATCTATAACAAAAGCACAGAAATTTTCACCTAAAATTTATAATTTGCCATTTGTAAGCTGATAGAAGCTATGCAACTTACCAAATTGCTAATACAAATTAATAAATGTATTATGTCCAGGTATTACCTTGAGTTCTTCCTCCTCAGAATTCTATAGAAGAAACTCATTATGGCAAAACACAAAGCAGGATCCAAGAAGTAAGCTGTTTTCTACTATATGTAACAGGATAGCTCATAAAAATCAGACTGCAATAGTAAACAAAACCCTATTTTTCCCAGTACTAAGTTTTTCATTGGCTTTCAAATGCTAACCTTTTTAAAATTATCTTGAACTTCACTCTTATCTTTGCACACACAGCTCCCTGATGTCAAGATCTATCTCCAACATCCAGCTTTACATCTCAGGCCCTGGTTTTAGCGCCAGAATCCTTTCCCACCCAGATCTGAGCTGGGAAGAGGCATCGCTACTCACCTCCTCAGTTCCTGTTTTGATTCTTTCAAAGCCCAGTAATTCTCTCCCTTCCCTCTCATGAACTTAGCGTTCAATTATTAACCACATCCCTTAAATACCCTACAACCTCAAAGTACATTTTTTTCTACAGTAATACCTCTGAAATAGCATATGCTTCTAAGTCTAAGTCTATGCTATGTACAATCTTATCATGATTATCTCTGACCAATGACTGGCTGGGAAATTTTCCTAACATTTTGTTTAATATAATTCTTTGCAAATACCCTAAATTGGCACACGTGGCCAGTACTTAGAGAAAGAGATCCATTTTTAAAATAAATTTGTGAGTTAAGAAAAGTAAATAGATACTAAGATGTGGCGACAGAGACATAATCTACGAATTACCACTCTCTACCAAAGGAATTACACCGATCCCCTCAACCTCCAAAGCAGAGCTCCTTCATCTGTGTTCTGAGTGCATCATGTGCAAACCTTTGTCACAGGTATTACATCACCGTCTTATCATGATTTGACAAGGACAGTCTATTATTATTAATCTGTATGTTCTAAGAATAAAGCGTACCTTCAATTTCTAAAGTGGAGAGGGACAAGGGAATGATTCAGATTTCCTTTGACAGAAAGGGGCTTGAAGAAGTAATTACTTGCAAGGAAGTACCCTTCATTCAGGATGAGAGGAGAAACAACCTAACAAGGAAACCCTGTGATCTGAGAACAAAGTTCCTACCTTATCGTAGGAAGCAGACGTGAGGTCATCATAGTCAGAAAGCCAGGGGTGAGCCTCAGCGTCCCGTTTCGCCATCTCCTCCAACTCTGCCTGCAACTTGTCCCAGAAATCGACATCAGACTGTAAGGAAGGGAAGGCAGGTAGAAAAAGGAGATCCATCATGACCACCCCACTCCACCCTCAGCACCTCTAGGATGGCTTCCCTACAGCAGTAAATCCTAAATGCCAAAGCGTCCAAAAGCCTCTGGATCCTACCCCCAGATTCCAACCCTACAGTGGAAGGTGATGGCCTGAGACTGGCATTTTTGACAGTCACCCACCCTAGCCCCGGCAGTTCTGACACAGAGCGTCCAGGAACACTATGGCATACATCGTTCATCATCGGTGATGCTCACACACCAACTGTCCAATGGAGTGTGTTCCCTTGAGGCGTCTGCTCCTGTGCTACCTGCTCTCACCTCTATAGCTGACTTGGCTCGTTCAAACTCCATATCAAGGGCAGCTGTGTTTACTGGTCTTGTGAACTGGTCAACCCAGGCCTCTGATGTACCCTGTGACAAAGAAGGATGGTCATACCACCACCAACTTTCTACCCACTCAACACCCACTGAACACCAGCAACCTGGACACTTCTGAGGACATTCTCAGACTCTCTTTCCCTCCCGCTCAGGACCTGGATGCTACCAAGACACACTGGCAATAAAATCGCTTCCCCGTCTGGGACCCCTGAACACTGAACCCGAGGCCTGGGGCACCAGCCAGCTCTGAAGTGGGACTGGGAAGTGACAATGTCCTACCTGCTGCTGTATAAACTCTGCTGCCCACTGTTCTGCCTGAGCTCGGCCCGACCCTGCACCGGACTCCAGGGACACCTGCCCCTCGCCAATCTGCCGCACGAATTTCAGGAACTGGGGCACAGAGACACACAGAGGCCACTTGGGAGAGGACTTCCAGGTGTGCACTCTCAACCATGCCCAAGAGACGCCTGTACTTCCCCCTCCCCCTGACCATCTCTAGCTGCAGACAAGACTTGCTAAAGACCCTGAAAAATGGCAAGAGAAAAAAGAAAGGGATTTCTGGCCTTAAAGATTTGAGAAGACACAGAAAAGCGAAAGGGTTAGTATGCAAGGAAATGAGGGAAAGGATGTTGGAAGGAAGAAGAAGGATCCTAAGTCTCTGTTCTCCAGACAGAAGGAATGGACTTCGGATCTTACTTCCTTCTCTTTAAACTGGGGTAAGAGAAGCTAGACTCTTGACTTCCAAGACCAGCTCTGCTGGGCAAAGCAGCAGTGGGACATGGCTCACCTCGGAGTTAGCCAATTTCGGGTCATCCACCTTGGCCACAAAGTCACTGGCTGTGTGCTGCAGGTCCTCCTCGGGATGATATTCATCATACCTAGAACAGGTAAGGACAAACTAATTCCACGCATTAGTCTGACACCACCTTCCCCATACTACTCCCTACTCCCAGCCCATGGCAATCACAGTTCCTGGGTCCTGGGACGGGGGTGGGGGGCAGGGGGGTGGCTCTACTCTCTCATTAAGGACCTGCGAATTCCAAGTTACATTAAGAAAGGACAGTTGGGCAGAAGTGGCAAAGCACTAGCTATATTCTTTTATCCTTCCCTTTCCCAAATACCCATTTACAGAGAGAAGGAATACAGCAGTAGCCTCTAAAGTAAAGAGGGAACAGGGTGCATAAGCTAAAGTTATGAGCTTCTGGTTAAGACACAGGATTCTTGACTCAACTGGATGTGAGACAAACTTCTAGGATAACAATACAAGTGGGAACCTTAACACAGAAAATGAGGGGACTGCAAGTTGGTTTGATAATGTGGA
The DNA here is from genome assembly GCA_003697995.1 of Taxidea taxus jeffersonii. Taxonomy (NCBI): domain Eukaryota; kingdom Metazoa; phylum Chordata; class Mammalia; order Carnivora; family Mustelidae; genus Taxidea; species Taxidea taxus. The sequence continues at coordinate 9,387 of ML102366.1, read as the reverse complement.
TAGAGGAGGTGAGGAAGGCTGGGAAAACCGTCTAGTACTCCTTTCAGAGGGATCCATCCAGAAAGAAGTAGCTGGACTCACCAGCGATCTGTGGCAGCTGTTCCCTCTGGCTCTCCCAGCCACAGCTTCTCCTCTGACTGTTCCAGATACTCCTCAGCCCAGCGGGCAGGGGAAACAGACAAAGGATCTGCAAGGAACAGACGTGGAGAAATCACACAGGGCTCAGGCAGAGATCAGGGAAAGGGAGAGTACAACGTGTACTCAACTGACCCTCTTATCCAAGCCAAAGCAGATGAGATCCTTCTGAATACCTCAGATTCCTGGTCAAAAGAAAACACTACTAAATTCTCAATAAGCAACCTAATTCCAAGGGGCCTGGGGTGGAAGCTTATGGAGATGGAAACAAGAGAACAAATGAGGAGACTCAGGAAAGGAGGACAGACCAAACCCTTTGGCTTGAAGTGCCAGAGACTTCAATAAGAAATAGCGGGCACTGAGGGCCTCCACCTTCCTCAAAGGTACTGCAGCCAGCTGGTAAGGAGCTATGGGAGAACAGAAGAGCCCCTGCTTCCTTAACCAAAGCTCGGGTGCGTTCTCCATTGATAGAGTTCACCCTCTCCCAAGAAAACAAGCCTCATGTTTTATCTTAATACAACTACCTAGAGACTCTGAGAAGCAGAACACAGGGCTAGAGTTTAAAGATACATTTTTTTAGCTGAGATGGAACACGCAAGCATGAAAGTACATACAGTGCACCAAACATAAGCGTGCTGCCTGATGAACTCCGACGTGAGTGCATTCGGATCACTGCCACCCAGAACAAGACACAGAAGGTTTACTGCTCTCTCACAGGCTCCCACAGACCACCCCTCCCCCAGGAAGAAACACTAGTCTGACTTTTGATTCATTCTGAGGCTTATGTTTTTAAGTGTAATTCCGGAAACTGTCTCAGAAGCTCTAGTGACAAAGGGCATCACTGCAGCATCATAATAAACACACCAAGTGACAGATCGAACGAGGGCACTAAACTCTTTCTCAACCTCCAGGACTTTGTCCTGAACTATTCCGGGGCCAGAAAAAAAACCCAAGCTAAAACAAAACGAAAGCATTAAGACATGGTTCAAAGGTGCCCTAAAGAACAAGTAAACACATAGAAGACAGGAGCCTCAGTATCCTTTCCTTCTGCTCTGCATCCATACCTTTCCACATCGACACTGGAGTGCTCATCCTATCTTTGTTCCCAATTTAAAGATCTGCCATTGCTTTTAACACTGAGAAGGCAGATTCATTCCCTTAGTATTAAATATGTAACAGAACTGTCTATTCTATTTACCGAGACTTTGTCTGAACAATTTCAACAAAGTAAACCCAACATCTGAGAAAGTAATGTCAAAATCTAAAAAAAAGGGGGGGGGGATCCAGACTCTCAAAATACATTTAATTATAAATAATAAATATTACTAATATAACAAAAGATGTGGTTGATGATTTTTTTTGATCAACATCTTAACTTCAAGGACTCTCAACATTTTTATCCAGATTCCCTCACCAGTTCTTACAGACAACACTTCTCTTTCCTTTGCCCCAACTAGACTGTTGGCTCAAGAGTGGAGACTTAGTAAGGAGATACTTAACACTGAAGTAGACATTACAATGTCTCCTGGTCCCTTTGTCCCATTCTGTTAAATCTAGCCACTCCTCCTCCTTACTCTTCAGTCACTCCTTCCTCTCAACTAGAAGATTTTGCGAACCCTACTCTGGCCACAAGTACTCCTCAAATTATAGAGAATACTGTTTCTGTGAAATACTCCTTTCAAGGACAAGAAGCAACGGAAAAAATACAAACCACCTGGACTTTATTTTTTTTTAAAGATTTTATTTATTCATTTGATAGACAGAGATCACAAGTAGGCAGAGAGGCAGAGAGAGACAGAGGAGAAAGCAGGCTGTCCACAGAGCAGAGAGCCCGATGCAGGGCTCGATCCCACGACCCTGGGATCATGACCTGAGCCGAAGGCAGCAGCTTTAACCCACTGAGCCACCCAGGCACCCCAAACCACCTGGACTTTAAAAGAGACATGAGGTAGATTAGAAAAAAAATCCCAGATTGGGCGCCTGGGTGGCTCAGTTGGTTAAGCAACTGCCTTCGGCTCAGGTCACGATCCTGGAGTCCTGGGATCAAGTCCCACATCAGGCTCCCAGTTCCATGAGGAGTCTGCTTCTCCCTCTGACCTCCCCTCTCATGCTGTCTCACTCTGTCTCTCTCAAATAAATAAATAAAATCTTAAAAAAAAAAAAAGAAAAAAATCCCAGAAGTGAGAAAAGTCATCTTCAAACAGCCATGATCTGGTATTTTACCATATCAGCCACAAGCCTCAGAATTTCCTGGCACTGGGAACCTGCTCCAAAAAAGGAGTCAAAATAAAATGACCAAAAGAATTCTATTTGGCCTTCACGCTATTATTCAATAAATTCTTACAGAAAATGAGATCCTCTTGGATACCTGAGATTGAAACAATTAAGACCTACAGACAGGAAGGGACTATCCCAGGTCACATAAATTAGTAGAGTTAGAAGCAACAACCTAGATACCAAATATCCAACTCAAAATGTTGTCTTAGTTTCTCATTGTGTGTTCCTTGGCACATCCAGCCCAAGCTCCAAAGTCAAAAACTCAGAACTTCCCACCCTTATCTGTAAAGGTTTCTGAGTTTACTCAAGAGCCCAATCGATGGTAAAGAATAGGTTCCAGATCAGCCTACTGGGCACTCAAATCCCAACACCACCACTTATTCACTGTGCAAGGTACTTAACCCTTAAGTTTCCCTTTCCTTATCTATAAAATAGAGATAATAATAGCTACCTCATAAGGATTGTTGTAAAGACCAAGTGAGCTAATACATACATCAAGCACAGAGTAACGAATGTTAGTTATTATTATCATTACTGTCTGCTCACAGCAAACCCATACAGAAAGTAGAAAACATCACAATTAGATTGTTACTCCTTTTCGTCCACAGTCTCTTCGGCTGCCGTCGGGCGGGACAATGAGATTGTTACTCCTTTTCGTTGGGCAGGGGGGATGGATTGCCACTCACCACCTGCTACTGCTGTCTACCGCCCTTCCTAGGAAAGTGCGGTTTATCTCTCATGATTACGGCAGGAACCTCACATACCATGTTAGCTGAGGCTGTCTAAATTCAAAACCCCTTAAAGACGTATTTCATCCCTACAGCTGAGTCACAAGATGGAGCATTATTTGGCCCAGGAGATTTAAGGGCAGGGGTGGGGGCTGGACTGCATCAAGAAATATGGCAGACTCAAAAATGAGCTTCATGTGGTGATGGATTAATTCTGTAACTTGATTGTGGTGGTAGTTACACAAATCTGCACACATGATAAAATGGCACAAAACCATAAACACACACAAAGGCCTATAAAACTGGTGTGAATTAATAAACTCTATGGATTGTACCTATGGCAACTGCCTGACTTTGATACTGTATATAACTAAGAGTTATGCAAAATATTACCACTGGGGAAAACAGAGTGAAAGATACACAGAACTCTCCTCTACATTTTTTGGCAACTTCCAGTGAAACTATAATTATTTCTAAATAAAACATTAATACAAGAAAAAAAACAAACTGTCAGGGCTCCTTTTAAACTTGAGTCTAGAATCTTAACAACAGGGATTTGAAGATAAAAAGGATTTAAATATAACCTTTCATCTTGAAGTCTACTTATCCATAAAGCAATAGGTAACCTATATCATCAATATAATATCAGCCACAAACGTTATGATAATAAATGAATTAATTTTCTGGTAATGAATTACCAGAAAATTAATTTCCTTTAGCTTTCTCCCAGATCTCAATTCATTTGTTCCAGAAATACTGAAGGTCCAGTACCTACAAAGCAATATACTGTTGCAATTGGCATTTTTATGAAGACAGACCCCCAAAAGCTCAATTTCCCTTTCAAGCTCTCCATCTCCTTGCCTCCATGAAGCAGGCACAGTCCCAAAAGAATGTGTAAAACAGAAGAAATCTCCCAAAGAGGACTTAACAAGTTAAGAGAGGTCCAACTCATTTTTTCTAAAGTTGTTTTTCACTTACAGGTTAAGGAAGCTTTCACTGATTGCAAGCAATTTTGATCATTATAACAAAAATCTCATCAATCTCAATGCTCATAGTAGCAATGACTTTTTTTTCCTGAGTTACCAAAAATGACAGATGCCCACACATTACAAAAGAAGTCCCTCTACGATAAAGAGATCGCATTTAAGTCTAAGGTTTATATGAAAAACTGAGTTAGTTTGGTGGAAGGTGTTTGTTACAACTCAGATTTTCACTTGAGGCAGTTCCCTGAAGAGGAGTCTCAATGATAGCGTAATGGTTTTAAGTATGGAGCATAGAGAATGGTCCTCAGTGATTTTGAACAAAGTAGTTAACCTTTGCAAATCTCAGTTTCCTTATCTATAAAATGGGGAAGGAATACCTACAAGCTAAGTGTAACCATGAAGACCAGATGAAGATTATCAAGTGCAAAGTACCATTAATGAATCCAAGAATATCTATTGTTCTACCTTAAACTCCCAACTTAAGGGTGGGAAAAGGAGTCACTATAAGAGATCAATAGCTTTTACTAAAGATGAGTTTTAACTGTTAGATTTGGGGTTTTTTTCCTAGAGAGAGAAAGCCCTATTTTTAGAGAATAAAAACGATGGCAGAAAAAAACAACAAGCTGCCATTAATGATCTCGAGAATGTTCAAGAACTATGACGATGAATGCTCTGAGAGTCTAGAATCTTTGTAACTTTTTCCATTTGTATCTCTTGTTATTCTTAATTTCTTAATTTGGAAAAAAGCTAACAAGTGCTTCTCTTTGAAAGCAATGAGGAAGAGGAAAGCTGAAGAGAGAGAGTGCCTTTTCCCCATGCCCCTAATCAGACAAGCTTGGGGAAGAAGAATCAATTCCAAAGGATAGGATGAGCATGGACACTCTCAAAGACAGAGAGCGGAAACGAGGCTGGGAATCTGAAGAGCTCCAGGTGCAGGTCTGGCAGCAGAGCACGATGGTTCAGCTGATGGGGTCTGGAATCATTCAAACCCAGAGTCAAATCCCAACTCCACCACTTACCAAACTGTATCACCTTTGGCAAATCACTTAATCTCAAAGCCTGTTTTCTTATCTATATGCTGAGAATAGAAACAGTAGCTACCTCAAGAATTCTCATAGGGATTAAACAGATAATACACTGAAAGCACTTAATACAAAGCCTAGAAGATGGTAAGTACACACTGGTGATTATTAAGAATATTTATTATTATCATCAGGATATGGTCTTTGCCCTCTAAGACCTCATACTTCAAGCCCTTGAACACAATTCCATTTTCCAAGGCCCCAACTCTGTTCAAGAGGACCTTTTTTTTTTTTTAAGATTTTATGTATTTATTTGTCAGAGAGAGAGCACACACACACAAGCAGGGGGAGCAGCAGGCAGAGGGAGAAGCAGGCTCTCTCTGTTGGCAAGGAGCGATGCAGGACTTGATCCTGGGACCCTGGGATCATGACCTGAGCCTAAGGCATATGCTTAACCAACTGAGCTACCCAGGCATCCCTGTTCAAGATGACTTAATACCAGAATCCCACTGGCTATGCCTAGCATTTCTTCCTGGGCCACACTGCCATCCATCCAATCTGTGGATCCACACCACCAAACTACAGTAATAAAGTCCCAGATAACAAAGAAGTACCTAACTCCACGTGTTCTCTCTCCTCATCCTCTCTCCCATTCTCTTTATATAGAGGCATATAAAAAGATACATAGATATAATTTCCAAAATCTCTTACCCAGTTCAAACCCAGTCCCTTCTTTCACATAAGTTTCAATAACTCCCTACTACCACCTAAGGGGAAATCAGGTTCAGTGCCCTAGAGAAATGAGTCAAGAGTCCAGAAAAGTCATAGAAGCTGAAATCGCTCTATACCCTAAGATGAACTGGGGGCACAGAATCAAACTTTGTCCCATATGAGCCACTTACCCACGATAAGCCTCACCTGTAACTTCAGAGATGAATTCTTGGGACCAGTCTGTCTCATTATAATCCTGAGTTACATCCACAGCATCTCCAGCTGCAAGAAACTCCTGGGCCCAGTTCTCAGACAAGGCCAAGTCGGCCACACCAGGAGCTTAAAAGAAAGAGAGAGAACTAAGAAAAAAAAAAGAAATGCGTATCATTCTATCATGCCTCAGGAACCCTGAGGGACATGAAAACACTTTCTCTTTTATCTCCTTCTGCATCTCAGTTCCCTAATGCCAGCAGCATCCAAATATGGAATCCCCTTGGTCCCATCTGCAAAGAAAATGGTGATCTGCCCTCCCACCAGACTCTGGACCCACCTCTCTGGGGTGCCTGGCGGAAGTTTGACTGTTCAATCTCCTGCATCTCTGCCAGGAGGTCATCCATCTTGAAGGTCTGAGGGGCACGGGACACAAGTGGTGCATTCTGGTCCTGGAGAAATTCAGCCACCAGCTGCCAGGAGAAAGATGATGACATGAACTCAGCATAGAGATAGGGCCCCATGAACAAGAGACAGTAACAACAAATATAAGGAAATGGAAACACAGAAACTACAGATGTCAAAATACTCAGTACATTTTTAATACCAAGCAGGAGAAGAAATAAGGCAAATCTCTTTTGGTCAGGAAGCTCCAAAGAATGAAATATAAATGAGCCATGTTTAAAAAAAAATACAATGGGCAAAAGAAAAATGGGGCAGAAGAGACTGGTATGTTTACCTCATCTTCAGAGGCTACTCCCAAAGGCTTAGAGACCTAAGACAGAAAAAAAAAAAAAAAAAAGGAAGCAATATGATACAGTAATGAAGTCCACACACCCAACTCAGTTAACAGGAGTTAAGATTCCAGCTCTAGCATTTAGAGTGACCTTGGGCAAGTCACAAAACTTCTCTGAGCCCCAGTTTCTTCATCTACAAAATGACTTCCTTCGTCTGTATAAGGATGTACAATGCTTAGTACAGTGTTAAGTAAACAGTCATTAAGTGATAACTACTATTATCTGCAACACAACAGAGAAAGCAGTTATCCCAAAGTGTTCATCTGGCCCCTCTATCCCAGGTCACCCTTTGAGTTTTCTACCTCAAGAACACTCACCGCCTCTGAGGCCGGGGCTCCTGGGGGCCAAGGGCCAGGCCTCAACCCCTCCTGCCGAAGGGCCTTGTCCTGGGTGAAGTGCCCAGCCAGCTTCATGAGTGGGTTGGCACCCCCGCATTCGGCCTCCACCAGCTCCCGCATTGCCATGGTGACCGCCAGCCCACTGCCGGGCAGAGAAGGTTTGGAACTGAGGTCCGGCTGCCAGATCCTTCCTCAACCCACACTCAGCCCATGTCTGGGGGGAGGCGGGCGAACGTCTGTCCCGGGTTGTTAGCCACTCGCCACCTTCCACCTCTGTGCCCTTTGCTATGGCCCCCACCTCTGCCAGGAGTCCGAGAGAGGGCTGGTGCCCTCCTGCCGCCCCACTCAAAGGCCACCACTTTCAGCGTGGGCCTCTCCAGCGGCCTCCACGACTGCGGTCCCAGGCGGCGACCCCGGCCGGCGGTCGCCCCCCACCGAGGGGCCGGAACCCCAGGGGCCTAAGGGGGACAATTCCGCAACTAGGCTGTACCCGGGCACTGGACGGGCAAGGAAGAGGGGGGACGCCGCCAGAGCGTAAGCCCAGTCCCCCAGACCCCTCGTGTCCGGCGAGCTCCGCGGGGACCCATTCCTTCCCCCAAGTCACCTGAGCCCCTCCCCCCCATTCGGTGGGTCCTGGCCCACCCCTCCAGCGCTCCGGACCACCCATTTCCCCCGCCCCAGTCGCAGCTCCAGCTCCGCCCCCGGGACCCGCGAGGAACAGGCCCGGACGGGGGAAGACCAGGAACGCGTCCCTGCGCCCCCTCGAGACCCTGCGCTCACCGTCGCGCGCCGCGCCGCACGACCCGCCGGGGCACCTGGTGCGGGCTAAGAGGGGTGGGGAGAGGAGGGGGCGGGAAGCAAGGGGCGGGGCTCGAGCTTAAAGGGGCCGTGGCGGCCGCGCAGCAGTCACTGCCCTGCGGAAAGCGCCTTGTAGGGGCGGGGCCTTAAGGCTGCGACGCAGCGTGACGGAGGGAGCCGTGAATCTTAAAGGAGAAGAACGCCTTAAAGGGGAAGTCTTGGAGCCGCGACGCTGAGAGCATTCAAAAGGAACCTCGGCACTAGGACAGGTTTGATGGAAAGCTCAAAGAAGAATGGAGCTGGAAAGGGCTTCCTGAGCTTTGAGGGAAAGCCAAGGGAGCGTAATCCTGGTTTCAGCCCACCCTGACTTCCCTGGTGGCACATTGTGACCCAAGGGGATTCCCTGCCCTTTCTGCCTCAGTTTCCCCTTCTAAAAAGGAGCTGGCTAGTCTTCCTAACACCCAAAGCAGGTAGGAGAAAGGCCCTCACACCGGAGTTGCAAGGGTCAAATCCGAGGCCTTCTTCAGCCCTCTAAGGATGTCCACTTCCAAATTGCCCCTAGTGGGACATCGTCACAGTCTCCTTGGAGACAGAGGCCTGCCCCCAATCCCTCTGCCACTTCTGCGTAGTGGGGAAAATAGCACTGGATGATGACAAATTCCGGAGACTAAAATAAGGTCCAACGCATCCGCAGTCCTCAAACTGGTAACATACAGGGAAGGTACACAGTGAATCACTCCAGTCCCCTCGTTCCTTCTTCACCCATGGTCAAGGTCACCATGGTGGCCCTAGTCCCACTGCTCCAGACTAGGAAAGCCAGACATGATCCAAGAAATGATTTTTAATCACGGGATAAGCCTCAGGCCCCACCATCTGCCACAGCATTGGCTCAAACTTCAAGGTCTCCAGGAAGGAAACCCTTATATCTCATCTAGCTCCAAGACCAAGGGAGTCCTGGTGCCACAAAGAAGGGCAGAAGGGGCTCTGGGCTGCTGGTCATTGAGCCAGGACAGGTTAGTACCAAGAGGAAAAGAAGCACCATCCCATTCCAGGGTGCAGGAGAGGAAACAGGTAGACAGCAGGTGGCGCCCTGGGCCACACTTGTTTCCTGGTTGTCCCACCGATTTCAAAGGTGGAGGCCCCATGGGACCAGAGGGGCTTGGCTCTGTAAACTCCTCCCTGGGAAAATCAAGAAGCTGCTCTGACACCTCAGGGGAACAGAATGGCAGGGCAAACCTGGAGACTGTGCAGAATTTCTCCTTTTCCTTACCTTTTCACCATCTTTCAGACACCCCCCCCCACTCCACCCCGCCCCTTTTCCCTGGAGAACACAAATCCCAGCCCTTGCATGTTCACTCTTCTCAGGCTGCCACTGTAAAAAAAAAAAA
>RCUC01133383.1:0-50563 GCA_003697995.1 Taxidea taxus jeffersonii | reverse complement strand
GTCCAGTGTGTCATTTAAGACCTTTATTTCCTTGTTGATCTTTTGCTTGGATGATCTGTCCATTTCAGTGAGGGGTGTGTTAAAGTCTCCAACTATTATTGTATTCTTGTCAATGTGTTTCTTTGATTTTGTTATTAATTGGTTTATATAGTTGGCTGCTCCCATGTTAGGGGCATAGATATTTAAAATTGTTAGATCTTCTTGTTGGACAGACCCTTTGAGTATGATGAAGTGTCCTTCCTCATCTCTTATTATAGTCTTTGGCTTAAAATCTAATTGATCTGATATAAGGATTGCCACCCCAGCTTTCTTCTGATGTCCATTAGCATGGTAAATTGTTTTCCACCCCCTCACTTTCAATCTGGAGGTGTCTTCAGGTCTAAAATGAGTTTCTTGTAGGCAGCATATGGATGGGTTTTGTTTTTTTATCCATTCTGAAACCCTGTGTCTTTTGATTGGGGCATTTAGCCCATTTACATTCAGGGTAACTATTGAGAGATATGAGTTTAGTGCCATTGTATTGCCTGTATGGTGATTGTTACTGTATAATGTCTCTGTTCCTTTCTGGTAATACTTTTAGGGTCTCTCTTTGCTTAGAGGACCCCTTTCAATATTTCCTGTAGAGCTGGTTTGGTGTTTACAAACTCTTTCAGTTTTTGTTTGTCCTGGAAGCTTTTTATCTCTCCTTCTATTTTCAATGATAACCTAGCTGGATAAAGTATTCTTGGCTGCATGTTTTTCTCGTTTAGTGCTCTGAATATATCATGCCAATTCTTTCTGGCCTGCCAGGTCTCTGTGGATAAGTCTGCTGCCAATCTAATATTTTTACCATTGTACGTTACAGACTTCTTGTCCCGTGCTGCTTTCAGGATTTTCTCTTTGTCGCTAAGACTTGTAAATTTTACTATTAGATGGTGGGGTGTGGACCGATTCCTATTGATTTTGAGGGGTGTTCTCTGCACCTCCTGGATTTTGATGCTTGTTCCCCTTGCTATATTAGGGAAATTCTCTACAATAATCCTCTCCAGTATACCTTCTGCTCCTATTTCTCTTTATTCTTCTTCTGGAATCCCAATTATTCTAATGTTGTTTCATCTTATGGCATCACTTATCTCTCGAATTCTCCCCTCATGGTCCAGTAGTTGTTTGTCTCTCTTTTGCTCAGCTTCTTTATTCTCTGTCATTTGGTCTTCTATATCACTAATTCTTTCTTTTGCCTCATTTATCCTAGCAGTAAGAGCCTCCATCTTTTATTGCACCTCATTAATAGCTTTTTTTATTTCAACTTGATTAGACTTTAGTTCTTTTATTTCTCCAGAAAGGGCTTTTATTTCTCCCGACAGGGTTTCTCTAATATCTTCTATTCCTTTTTCGAGCCCAGCTAGAACCTTGAGAATCGTCATCCTGAATTCCAGATCTGACATATTACCAATGTCTGTATTGATTAGGTCCCTAGCCTTTGGTCCTGCCTCCTGTTCTTTTTTTTGTGGTGAGTTTTTCTGCCTTGTCATTTTGTCCAGATAAGAATCCGCTGTTCTCCTTGGTAAGTGAACTTGGGCTTGGCTGGGTTTCTTGTTGATCTTCTGGGGGAGGGGCCTGTTGTAGTGAATCTCAAGTGTCTCTGCCCCAGGCGGAATTGCACCACCCTTACCAAGGGCCGGGCTACGTAATCCTCTCAGGTTCGCTTTCGGGAGCTTTTGTTCCCTGAACGCTTTCCGTAGAGTTCCGGGGAACGGGAATGAAAATGGCGGCCTCCCAATCTCCAGTTTGGAGGAGCTGAGAGCTAGGGGCCCCAGTCTTCAGTGCACCTTCAGAGAAAAGCGTTTAATCACTCCCATCTCCCCCGCCTCCAGCCGCTCTTGGAGAAGATCGTGCGTAATCAGTCCCGTCTCACTGGCTTCTGGGAGCGCGCTGAGCTCACCCAGCCTGTGACCAAGCATCTCTGTCTCTGGCAGAGTCCCACCTGGAGTCTCTGTACCCCATAGATCCCTGAGCTCTCCCGGGTCGGAGTCTCCCCGGATCTTGTGGGGACCCCTCGCACAGAGCACTGGCCCGTGTCACAGAGCACCGGCCCATGTCACAGACCACGGCTCTAGGAAACCTCGGCTCTGTCTCCGCAGTCGGCTTCCCCGCTCTAATACCTGTGAGCTCTTCGACACTCAGACACCCCCGATCCTTCTGTGACCTCGCGGGACCTGAGTCCACGCTGTCCCCGCGAGGTCTTCACTCCAGTTTAGCCTCTGGAGTGATGTCCCTCCCTGGAGCAGACTTTTAAAAGTCCTGATTTTGTGCTCCGCTGCTTGCCGGGAGCCGGCCCCTCCCCCTGGGGTCTAACTTCCCGTAGCGTTGGATTCACTTCTCCGCTGGTCCTACCTTTTAGAAAGTGGTCGATTTTCTGTTTCTAGAATTGTTGCTCTTCTTCCCTTCTATCTCCTGTTGGATTCGTAGGTGTTCGGAATGGTTTGATAGGCTATCTAGCTGATCTCATGCTGCCTGATGTCATCTCAGCCTGCTACTTCTCCGCCATCTTGACTCCTCCTGGCCTGCATTCTTAATCACTCCTCTCTGTCACCCTATTTATCTATATCAAGTCGTATTGAATGCTTTTATACTTTGAGAGGTTTAGGCATTATCCATGTACTGATGAACTAGAATGCTCACCCACCAGTATTTTTGTTCCATTATAATAAAAATGTCGATCATTAAAAATATAAATTTATCTTCCCATGTATTAATCTGTTAGACTTGTTTCCTTAAGCCCTTTTTTAATATAAAATCCCATTCAATGTAAAAAGATAGATATTTTACATGTTCACTTCTACTCAGTTCCTAATAAAAAAAAAAAAAACAGATGAACAGTTTATGTGCTAATGAACTGCACTGCACATAGAGCCAGAAGAACAAAGTAGCATCCTTAGAGAAACTTCAAGTATCCTCCAGTAAAAGACAGACACTGTCAGAAAAACCACTTTCTACATGTGCATAGGATGAACATTTGTTTTCCTGCCAAAGGTAGTAGTATCCACTCTTGAGTACTGATGCTTTCTAGCCAATATTTTTAATAGTCATTCTAATTCTGGAATTTTCCTTTAGATATCTATTTCATCTGCAACATCTCAAAAGAATCAATGTTAATGTTTATAGGGCAGGTCATTAAGCAGCACCACTGCATTATCATATTTTTTCAGAATCTCCATGAAAAATGATCCTCAAGTATGGCTCCCATTAAATTTGCACAGCCAATTCATATTAGAAAATCTGCATAAAGTGTATGAGGGGAGTTGGGGAACCAGGATATAGACAGTTTGGACTTCAAAGGCTTTTTAAAAAATCATGACTAATGTTGATCTCATACCTATGTTCTGAACTATAGATTTCTCTATTTAAAATAATAAGAAAATGAAAATATTCCATTCAGTTAGAAACTAAACAAAACCCTAAAATCCTGTCATGTTTGATCCTTTTAAGAAAAAAAAAAAAAAACAGAGAAGTTCTTCAAGAAAGGAATAAAATAAATGGCTGAAATTAATATGTACCTCCTATTGGAAAAAAGCACAGTTTCCTCACTACTTGTACTCTTAATTTGGTGTATTCTAAATGGCTCATGGAGTCCAGTCCTCCAAATTATACTGACATAATGTGAATCAGTTTCTGCCCAGTGGGCTTTCTGACTAATAATGCTCATGGAACTCATACAATAGGGAGCCACAATGTGTTCAGGTCCTACCATACAAAGTATGTGATAGTATGTTATGTCCTCAAATTTGGGTATTCTTGAAGCAAAAGACATAGAATTTTTCACTTGATGAAGGACATGATAATACTAAAAAGGAATGGAACAGATATAATGGGGCAACCTTAGAAGGGATGTAATTTAGAGAACCTTGCATGGCCAGAAAACAGTGTTAGATGATAAGGCACCTGGAGGACCTTGAAGGAGGATAGAGAAATAATATAGAAATGCAAGGATCTTTCAAGAGGACTTTTTCTTCTTTCTCAGTTTTTTTTGGGTGATGGAGTCCAAATTAATTTGGTCCCAAAAAGGTCCCAAAAAGGTCAAGAATAAGCTTTGCATAAGCAGGTATTCTTTATCAGTGTTTTCTAACATTTTGTCTGCAAACTGTTAAAATCAGAATTACTTATTTAAAACACAGAACCCTGTGCCACTTTGTCCAGTTGTGTTTCATTATTTTGAAAGGACTGAAATTAGGCTGAAATAAAGTAGAAAGCATGGCAAGAAAACATCAATGAAAAAGGGGCTTTAAAATAAAATTTGAGGGACGTCTCGGTGGCTCAGTGGGTTAAGCCGCTGCCTTCAGCTTAGGTCATGATCCTGGAATCCTGGGATCGAGTCCTGCATGGGCTCATTGCTCGGCAGGAAGCCTGCTTCTCTCTCCACCTCTGCCTGCCTCTCTGCCTGCTTGTGTGCTCTCTCTCTCTCTCTCTCTCTCTCTCCTTCTCCCTGACAAATAAATTTTAAAAAATATTAAAAATAAATAAATAAATAAATAGAATAAAATTTGACAAGTAACAGGAAATCACAGAATGGTCTAAACTCAGAGATGATATGGAAGTAATATAAAATTTGGATCCTCTCAACATATAAAATTGTCAAAAATTTTCCAGTGTTATATAAGTGTAGGACTAAGGAAGTGAAGGTAGGGAAATGGGACATGAATGACTGCAATGATGAAGTCAAGGCATAGGTTTTGTAAAAATAGAGATCAGTACATATTAGCACTGTTTTGGAAGCAAAAGTATTAAAAATTTATAACATTCTGATTAAAAATAGGAAGAAAAGGAAAAAAATTATAGTGATTTAAAATCCAAAGCAGTAAGAAACCTAATGTTGTATTTTATTTACAACATGCTTCTTTTCAAAGATATGAAAACATATATTCTATCTTGCTAGTATTTGTACATCTACTTTTGAAACAAGCATGTTTGCTCACTTTGCTAATCCAATCAAGAATTCAACTAGAGAAAGAATATTGTCAAAATATCCATACTACCCCAAATATCCATACTACTTGTGTACAGATTTAATACAATCCCTTTCAAAATACCAACAGCATTTTTGAAATAGCTAGAATAAATAATACTAAAATTGTATGGAACCACAAAAGACCCTGAATATCCACAGCAATCTTGAGAAAGAACAAAGCTGGAGCTGTCACAATTTCAGATTTCAAGATATACTGCAAAGCTGCAGTAATAAAGACAGTAGGCCCTGCCACAAAAATAGACACATAAGCCAATGGAAGAGAATAGAGAACCCAGAAATAAACTCTCACTTATATGGTCAATCAATCCATGACAAAGTAGTCAAGAATAAACAGTGGGGAAAAGACAGTCTCCTCAATAAATGGTGCTGGGAAAATTCAACAGCTACATGCAAAATAATGAAACTGGACCACTTTCTTACACCATACACACACACACGTGTGCGTACACACACACACACACACACACACACACACACACAACCTGCAAATGGGTTAAAGACCTAAAAGTGAGACCTAAAACCATAACACTCCTAGAAGAAAACATAGGCAGTAATTTCTTTGACATTGGCCATAAAACATTTTTTTAAAATATGTCTCCCTTTCCCTCTGCCCCATCCCCCTTCTCTAAGAGAGAGAGAGAGAGAGAGAGAGATCTTGCCATTTACGACATCATGGCAGACATAGAAAGTATTGTGCTAAAAGAAAGACAAATAATGTATCATGTCACTTACATGAGGAAGGTAAAAAAACAAAACAAACCAATAAACAAAATAGAAACAGACTCATAAATAGAACAAACTGGAGGTTGCTAGAGGGGAACTGAGTAGAGAAATGGACAAAAATAGGTGAAGGGATTAAGAGGTACAAACTTCCAGTTATAAAATAAATCATAGGAACAAAAAGTACAACATAGGGCATATAGTTAATAATACTTTAATAAGTTTGCATAGTAACATATGGTAACTACACTTATGGTGGTAAGCATTTTACAATGTACATAAACATCAAATCACTAGGATATACACCTCAAGTTAATAATGTTTTACAACTATACTTCAATTAAAAAAAAAAGAATTATCACAGACAAAATACATTTGCTCCACCCCCCTCCTCTCTTTCATTCTCTTTTGATGAGAAATCATTGGAAGATGTTCTAAAATCCTTGATAACCATGGGTTCCATGTCAAATTAGGTAAACTTAAATAGGTCATCTGTGACACCTCAGAGTGATAATTTTCACTACAAACAGGAAAGAAAACTTCAGTGTAGAATTTTGGTGAAAAATAAATACAGGGCAAGAGTGATTCACATCTCCCAGTTCTTTATGCCTTTTTCAGTAATTTCTAACTCCCATTTTAAGTTAATAATTCTGGTTTCATTAAATAAATTCATAGGTGAAAAATTAAAGGCAATATGAATGAGAATGAATGTTTACTACTGGCATTTATTGGGATTTTAATTATAAATCCAGAATGTTATTTTCAAAATTTATTGTATATCATAGAAATCTGAAGTGTGAAGGAGACTTAAGGATGATTTGTTTAGACCTCCTAATTTTAAAAGTTACATATGTTATATATGTATATATGCTCTAAATGTGTGTGTGTGTATATATATATATAACTTTTTAAATTAGGATATATATATGTGTATGTATGTATATATACATATATATATGACTCTAATCTACAAAGTACATAGAAGGGGAGTTGGAACTAGGACCTAAATTTTCTTCCTTTTTTTAATTTATTTTTTTAAAGATTTTATTTATTTGACAGAGGTCAAGTAGGCAGAGAGGCAGGCAGAGAGAGAGGAGGAAGCAGTCTCCCTGCTGAGCAGAGAGCCAGATGCAGGGCTGGATCCCAAGACCCTAAGATCATGACCTGAGCTGAAGGCAGAGTCTTTAACCCACTGAGCCACCCAGGCATCCCCTAAGTTTTCTTCTTGATCATTGGTCTAGTATTCTGTAGAGACAGTTTTGTAGGATGAAAGCCACAGAAATCCGGTTCTCCAGTTAATTCACTTTTTGTCATTAAGTCAGTCACTTAAGCTTTAAAGATTTTTTTTCATTTAAAAATGGGGACTACGTTGGGTGATCTAAAAGGGCCACTACAAAGTTAATAATCTATGCTTTTCACTTTTGCCAAGATGAGAATAAGATTTAACTATTCTGGAGTCATCATGGGAATACGCCTGCTCTCAACATTTTTAATTTAGAAAAGCAGAAATGGGAACATTAGGAATGTTCTCATCAGAAACTGGATGCTACAGTTCTATCAATAGTATATGAAATTACCACAAAGAATTTGGACTTCAAGATATTTTTTAACTCTTTAAGAGATAAAGAGAAATAGTAGCTATTTAAAATTTAGAAGTAATTTTTTCTGCTACCTTCAAGAGTAATAAATTGGAATTTACATTAAAGGAAGATTTTTCCTTTTGGTGTGATGAAGAGCATCCCAGAGCTATTAGTTTTCAAATATAGAGTAAATAGCCTCTCCTGGAATGGAGAGTTTCTAAAGAATGTGGATTCAAGTGATGAAAATACTGTCTATGAAATTTCAAAAGTGTATCATTGGGCAGAGGAAAAGTCCTGAAGATTAAACTGTTTCTTTCTCAATTATGTATTTAGACTGCTGTCAATTCATTTATGTTCTTTAAGAGTTTTAGGCAGCACAACCAATCCATACTGTATGGCATTGAGCCAGGGCCACCAACACTGCCTTGCAGACTGGAGCAGAAGAGTAAAACCAGGTGGATTTGTCTCTCTCTTCCTCTCCATTCCCCAATTCTCTTTCTTCCCCCTCTTTCTCTCTGTCTCTCTCTATTTTTAACAGAAAAATCCAAATGGGATAATCGGGGATAGGAAATTAAGTATTAAGGCAATAATAATAGATGGAAATAGGCTTTTCATTTTCTTCATATTTTTCTATAGTTACCAATTTTTCCACAACAAACAATAGTAATTATAAAAATACTTTTAAAGGAAACATACAAAAAAATGTTACCTGTCAGGAACCTACCTTAATTCTATATCATATAGCAAATAAGAGAGGTCTTTTTAATAAATTAGCAAAGAGTAATGTTTGGAGTGGGGGAGAGTAGTTTTGCTAAGAACAACAATGATACTATTTAATAGTTCCATAGTTGCTATAATTATGTTCTCTTTGACACCCTCAAAAGTCTCCTGAAAGCCCCTATGAGATTTCTAACTAGATCAACACTTTCTATAACATATAAAATTGTTAATCTTCATGAAGTAATTTAGCATCTGTAAAAATTAACCCAGTATCCAACAATATAAAAATACCCAGTGCTAAGTCCAATTCCTAAAAATAACTAGAGAAAACTTGCCAAGAGCAGGCTGCTTTATGCTATATTACTGTGGTAAGGATGGCTGTTATATAGCAAACACCTCAGAACTTGTTTGGAGATAGTCTGTTCTCCATGCTGTCTTCAGTTTCTCCTTAGAAATATTTGAATCAATGACCACTTTTCTAAAAAACCTAAATGTGACTATGGAAGAAATACTTGTTTCCTCTCTGATCAGAAATAAACACGTTTATAACTCACAAAATCATTTGCTGTCACTAAATGTTGATATATAGTAAAAAGTATGTACATAAATCTGATTTATCAGAAACTAGATAGGAAAAGTGTTTTACCTATTCTAGTTGAATAAACTGAACGTACAGTTTCATGCCTGGACCACGACACAGTGGAGACACTTAAAATGCATTTGCAGATATAGATGGTAATAAAATTCATTAAAAAGAGCAATAAAAACCAAAAAACAAACCCAGACACATGCTTGGGTTCTGCCCTATGGAGCTACTCAAAGCCAATTTCTTCACTCTTTTCCTTAAGGCACTACAAAGTAATTGCCTTCTCTTCTGTGTTCAACCCCATTAGAACATAAGCTCCCTAAGGATGAAGAACATGTATATCATTGCAACCCTGTATGCTGCTCCTCTGTACCTTCCACTTAATGCTTCATTCCTTCTTTTGTTCATTCATTTATTAATTCATTTATCCTTCTGCCCATCTATTCAATAAATCTATGAAGGCTGAAAATATTTGAAGACAGTTTGTACATTTCCTCTCATTCTTGTCTTCACCCAACTAAATATTCTCATTATCTTTTTTTGAATCATTCTTCTTGTGACATGCATTCTTCTAGCCAATAGAAACTAGAAGGATACTCAAACACCACCAGAACATACAAGCAGGAAAAATTATTTCCTCTCTTGTTCTAAGCCCAAGCTCCTGTTGCAATATAACCACTCATTCAAAATAAAGATAAATAATTGAGCCTGTTTTGGAATGGCATCATAAATTTTAAAAAATATATCTAATATCCAATAATGTAGTATGGGAATTACTACTTAAAAAATCACAGCATTACTGAATAGTGAGTTGGAGACAGAATATATACATTATGCCATGTGAAGCAATCTTTTGCCTAGAAGTACTATTTTGCTTTTTTAAACGTCTGTTCATGTCTTTTGCCCATTTTTTGATTTGATTATTTGACTTGATTATTTGTTTTTGGGTGTTGAGTTTGACCATAGAGTTGTCTTTCATCCATTTTGAGTTTATCTTTGTGTATGATGTAAGAGAATGGTTGAGTTGCATTCTTCTGTATGTAGCTGTCCAATTTTCCCAGCACCATTTATTGAAGAGACTGTCTTTTTTCCATTAGATAGTATTTACTGCTTTGTTATAAAAATTGGGCTCTCTATTCTGTTCCATTGATCTATGTGTATGTTTTTGTGCCAGTACCATGCTCTCTTGGTGATCACAGCTTTCTAATATAGCTTGAAATCAGGCAACGTGGTGCCTCCAGCTTTTTCTTTTTCAACATTTCTGTGGCAATTCAGGGTCTTTTCTGGTTCCACACAAATTTTAGGATTGTTTGTTACAGCACTTTGAAAAATGCCATTGGCATTTTAATAGGGATGACGTCAAAGTATAGATTGCTCTGGCAGCACAGACATTTTAACAATGTTTATTCTTCTGACCCATGAGCATGGAATGTTTGTCCATCTTTTTGCATCTTCTTCAATTTTTTTCATGAATGTTTTGTAGTTTGTAGAGAATAGATTCTTTACCTCTTTGGTTAGGTTTGTTCCAAGGTATCTTACAGTTTTTGGTGCTATTGTAAATGGAATCGATTCTCTAATTTCTCTTCCTACAGTTACATTGTTAGTGTATAAGAAAGCAACTGACTTCTGTGCATTGATTTTGTATCCTGCCACATTACTGAGTTTAGGAGTTTGAGTAATTTGGGGATAGAGTCTTTTGGTTTCCTATAAAGTATCATATCATCTGCAAAGAAAGAGAGGTTGACTTCTTCTTTGCCATTTTGAATACCTCTTCTTTTTGTTGTCTGATTGTTGTTGCTAGGACTTCTACTAATATGTTGAACAATAGTGGTGAGAGTGGGCATCCTTGTCGTGTTCCTGATCTCAATGGAAAGGCTCCCAGCTCTTCTGCATTGAGAATGATATTCACTGTGGATTTTTCATAGATGGATTTTATGAAATGAAGAATGTTCCCTCTAATCCTACACTCTGAAGAGTTTTAATAAGGAAAGGATGCTGTGTTTCGTCAAATGCTTTTTCTGCATCAGTTGAGAGGACCATGTGGTTCTTGTCTCTTCTGTTATTTATGTGTTCTATCATATTGATTGATTTGTGAATGCTGAACCACCCTTGCATCACAGAGATAAATTCCATCTGATTGTGGTGGATAATCCTTTTAACGTACTGTTGGATCCTATTAGCTAGGATCTTGATGAGAATTTTGACATGCATGTTTATCAAGGATACTGGCTTGAAATTATTCTATTTGATGGGGTCTTTGCCTGGTTTGGGGATCAAGGTAATGCTGGACTCATAGAAAGAGTCTAGAAGTTATCCTTCCATTTCTATTTTTGGAAACAGCTTCAGGAGAATAAGTATTGTTTCTTCTTTGAAAGTTTGGTAGAATTCCCTAGGGAATCCATCAGGCCCTAGACTCTTGTTTTTTGGGAGGTTTTTGATCACTGCTTCAATCTTGTTACTGGCGATTGGTCTATTCATGTTGTCAATTTCTTCACGTTTCAGTCTTGGTAGTTTATAGGATTCCAGGAATATATCCATTTCTTCAAGGTTGCTTAGTTTATTGTCAAATAACTGTTGATAATTATTTCTGATCATTGTATGTATTTCCCAGATGTTAGTTGTGATCTCTCCCCTTTCATTCATAATTTTATTAATTTGGGTCCTTGCTCTTTTCTTTTGGATAAGTCTTGGATAAGCCAGCGGTTTATTGATCTCACTAATTCTTTCAAAGAATCAGCTTCTCGTTTTGTTAATGTGTTCTATTGTATTTCTGGTTTCTAATTCATTGATCTCTGCTCTAACTTTATTTCTTTTCTTGTGTGTGGATTAGGTTTAATTTGTTGTTGATTCTCCAGATCTTTAAGGTGTAAAAACAGTTTGTGTATTCGTATTTTTCTATTTTTTTGAATGACGCTTTGGGGCTACGTATTTCTCCCTTAGGACCTCCTTTGTTGTATCCCATAGGTTTTGGATCAATATATTGTTTAGGTTTTTCTTTGATTTCCTGTTTGGCTCAAACATTCTTGAGCAGGATGGTCTTTAGCTTCCAAGTGTTTGAATTTCTTCCAAACTTTTTCTTGTGATTGAGGTCCAGTTTCAAAGCATTGTGGTCTGAGAATATGCAGGGGATAATCCAAATCTTTTGATATCACTTGAGACCTGATTTGTTACCCAGTATGTAGTCTATTCTGGAGAAAGTTTCATGTGTGCTTGAGAAGAATTCATATTCTGTTGTTTTAGGGTGGAATATTCTACTTATATCCATTAGGCCCATCTGGTCCAGTGTGTCATTCAAAGATCTTGTTTCTTTGTGGATTTTCTGCTTAGATGATTTATCCATTGCTGAGGGTGGAGTGTTGAGGTCTCCTACTATTAAAGTTTATTATTATTATCAATGTGTCTCTTTATTTTGATTAACAGTTGGCTTATGTAGTTGGCTGCTCCCATGTTGTGCTCCCATGTTGGGGGCACAGATATTTACAATTGTTAGATCTTGTTAGACAGACACTTTAAGAATGATATAGTGTCCTTCTGTATCTCTAACTGCAGTCTTTATCTTAAAACCTAATTTGTCTGATATGAGAACTGCTAGCCTAGCTTTATTTTGAGGTCCATTGGCATGAAAGATGGTTCTTCATCCCTTCACTTTCAGTCTGGATGTATCTTTAGGTTCAAAATAAGCCTCTTGTAGACAGCATACAGATGGGCCCTGTCTTTTTTATCCAATTTGTAACCCTGTTCCATTTTATGAGAACATTCAGGCCATTCACATTGAGAGTTAGTATTGAAAGATACGATTTTATATTGTCAGCATGTTGCCTGTGAAGTCCTTGTTTCTATAGATTGCCTCTGTATATTTCTGTTCTATATCACTCTTGGGGTCTTTCTCCTTTTATAACCCCCCCTTAATATTTCTTACTGGACCATCTTAGTGGTCACATATTCTTTCAGTGTCTGCCGGGCTCCTTATCTCTCCATCCATTCTGAATGACAGCCTTGCCAGATAAAAAATTCTTGGCTGCATGATCTTCTCATTTAGTATCTTGAATATGTCTTGTCAGCCTTCTCTGGCTTTCCAGGTATTTATGAACAGGTATGACATTTTTCTGATGTTCCTCTTTCTGTATGTAAGGAATCTCTTCCCCCTGACTGTCCTTAAGATGGTTCCTTGGTTCTGAGATTTGTGAGTTTTACTATTACATGCCAGGGCATTGGTCTGTTCTTCTTGATCTTGGGAGTCCTCTCTGCCTCTAGGACATGAATGTTTGTTTCACTCCCCAGATTAGGGAAGTTCTCAGATATTATTTGTGCAAATATATTTTCTAGTCCTCTCTCCTCCACCCCCTCAGGGATTCCAAGAATTCTGACATTGGAACGTTTGATGGTGTCATTTATTTCTCTAATTCTGTTCTCATGGATTTTAAGGTGTCTGTTCCAGGTCTCCTCCTGTTCCTTCTTTTCTATCAGTTTGTCTTCTATATCACTAATTCATCCTTTTGCCCCATTTGCCCTAGTTGTTAGAGTATCTAGTTAGATTGTATCTCACTGATAGCATTTTTAAGTTCTGCCAGATCTGCTCCCATTTCTGTCATTAGACAATCTATGTTGGCATTAGTAGTTTTCTCCATCCTAGCTATTATCTGCAGAACTATTACCCTGAAGTCTATTTCTGACATCTTGCTTATATCCATATCCATTAATTCTGTGGCAGAGGTTACAGTCTCTGAGTTTTTCCTATGTTGGGGGTTCCTCCCCTTAGTCATTTGGTTGAGGAGTGGTTGAGGGAATGTACCGGGTCCAAATTATTAGCCACAACCCAAGCAAGATGCACCTGTTTTACAGGGACCTTAGGGTTGTTTGTCTCTTGTTCTTCCAGACTGTTTTCTGTGGGAGGGGCCTGCTGCACTGTTAGTCAGGCATTCCTGTTTTGGCAGAGTTGCCCTGCTCCCTGTGTGCGTGGTGGGGGGGGGTGGACTCAATGAAAACTGGTTTTGGGGGGCTTTTTTTTGCTGGCAGCTTTCTGTAATCCTCCTTGAGAGTCAAAGCAGAAGTGACTGTATCCAAACCTCTGTCTCAGAGAGATCACAGTCTGTCCCTCAGTGAGCTTTCCAGACCACACTGTCCCTGCTTCTGTCTATGCTGCCAAAACCTGCAGTGTCCTGGGTTGTGGCCCCCAGAGCAGCACTCACAGCCCTCTCTTCCTGGTCCAGACCCATCTCTGCCCTTTGTGCTTCTAAAACTGCCAGCCACACCCAGTTCACATGCGTGCCCCTGCAGATCCTGGTTTCAGTCTGGGGGACTGCCCTAAAGTCCTTTCCCAACTGTTTCCAGTCTGTGAGTCTGCTTCCGGTCCCCAGCATGGGAGGTTTTTGCCTTCCAGTGGTGCATGATCCCAGAGGCTTCCATCACCTTCCATTTATCTCCTGATATTTGCTCAGAGAATCATGGCTCCTTGCTTCCTACCTCAAGACCAACTGCCTGAGATATTCCGTTTGTAGAGATCCAGATAGATCTTCTCATATCACAGGCTGACTTCACTGGTGTTCACAATAGTCTGGTAGATATCCAGCTCAATTCAGGAAACCAGTTGAAATAGGGTCCCCTATTCCTCTGCCACATTTGCCCCTCCTCTGAGACAGATTTTAAATAATAAAAATAACAAAAATTAGCATATCTTCAAAAGTGATCAATGCTATAGGGAAAATATAAAGCAAGTGTGAGGAGGGGATATACATAACAATTTTAAAGGATGGAATGATGGTTTTCAAAATGCTGACCCTGTGTTGTGAGGACTGGAGCCACCAGCCCCACATCATATAGAATGCTCATTTTTGGATATCAACAGTGACCTCCATTATTGTACAGATTTTCCTCTCATTAGTCAATTAGTATTCACACCATCTATCTTAGATTTGTAGAAATAATCCTTCAAACATAAGGAAGGCTTCCAGTTGAATCTCTAATGTAAATGGTTTGGCTCAGAGTCAACAAAAGGTGATTTTATGTTATACAACCAGCTCACATCAAGTTATTTCAGTGGCACTTCACTAAAACATATGGACTTAGTGATTCATTTTCTAAAAGCTCTGTAGCTGACATGCCCTCACTTGAACAAAGTTTCTTTCCAGATCATGGAGCATTTTCACTAATGTCTGAAGTTGCATCTTTCTTCTTTGGTCTACATTACCTGAGGGACAAATTGCAAGCAAAAAGGAATTCATTTTAGCAAACCTTGTGACTTCTCTGAATCCACAGAGCCCTCCAGAATCGAGGCTTTGTGCCAGCTCATTATTATCCTAAGCATGTGGATCCTCCACTGAGCAATTAGGATATAAAGAGTTTTATTATCCTAGGGGAAAAAAAGGAATTCAATAAAATCCTCCATGGAAAGGAGAGCATAAAAATCAGAACTTCGTAGCATTTTAGGCTAGCCAATGAGAAAAGCCTGTATTCACTGCAGATATATAAAAAGATAGCCGTGGAATTGAACCAGAAAGAAGCTTGGGAACTTTTTTTTTTTTTAACCACTCTGTTCTCTCCTTGTATCCACCTGCATTATTCAAAGCCATTTGCTTTACCCTTGTACATACAGGGTTATGCTTTTTGCTTAGGACCTATTGTCCAGGCTTAATCTGATAGAAGTCACTGAAGTTTTTTTTTTTTCTGTTGTATCATTCAGCACTGGGCTGAATTTTATATAGGGCATTTTGAAGTCAGAGAAGCTACTGTGACAGAAAGCAAATGAAACTTTTAAGAGACATAGGTCAATTGAACAAAAATACAATTATCAGTCCAAAGAAATTTGCAGGTCTAAATTTAAAGATAACATCTTTCTTGATTTTATGTTTAACTATAAACATACATCCCTAATAAAAACTCCCCCATCAGTCTTTATTTAATTACCCCTAGGTAATTAATCAACCTTTAGGTAAATTCTGTATTGCTCAAAAGTTGCTTTTTGCATGTTAGTAGTCCTATCCTATGTAAATTTTACAAACTTAAGGGCAGGGACAATATCAAACTAGCCTCTGATTTTCCAATACACACGTGCATAAGCTCGTACACAGACATAAATACATACATCATCTACATTGATAATGCTTGAACGTATATCCTTAAAAATATTTATTTATAGGTAAGAGCAGATCACATGGTAGTTCTCTGTACCTCAAAAGTTCTAAAATTGGATAAAGAACTCTGAATGGGGGGTATTATGTATGTTATCTAACATACATAAGAAGCCTATTTGGACAACTTTAATGAGGCAGGGGACTGACTCACTTTATCATTGCTGTGGCTTATTTTCTGGAAACTGCAAAAAAAATTACTCTAAAAATTAGAAGAGATAAGGAATACAAAAGCATGAGGAAAACTGATAAATGTCTTTTAACGTATGTGTACAAACTGAAGTGGATTAGCCCCTCAACTGTAAATCCACCTTCAAAAACCAGGTCATTTATGGTCAGGTTTCTGAGAGAGAGTGACCTTGCATCTCTACACTTTCCACACATCTCTTGAGCATCTGGGGTTGATCCCTCCATTTCGCCCTCCTATGAGAGTTAACTACCTCTTCCCTCTCCATCTTAAATATTTTTTCAGCCTCTCCACTCCAACATTGTCAAACTCCAAAAAACTCACCCACCAGACTCACAAAGCAATAGCTATCAACTAAAAAAAATTAAAAGGCCAGTCTGTCACGAAGATGTGTACATCAATATTCCTTGGATATACCTACACTGAATGAGAGCTAGCATTAATCCAATCTTAAGCAAACTATCCCCTCTGGTCTACACTATCATTATAACTACTTAGCTGTCCTCACTCTAAATTTCAGCACAATTGTCACTTGCTCAGAAACGCCTATCTGGCTTCTTTGACAGGGTCAGATCCCCATTTTACATTTCCCAGTAGCCCATGTTTATCTCCTTTGTAACATAACACTTTAAATTTACAGTAATTTGTGTCATTGTGCTTCCTATTCACTGCGTACACTAGAAAACAATGTGCACAAAGGCATGTTTCTCATCACAGTATCCCAAAATCTATCATACCTCCTGGAACATAGTAGGTACTCAATTAATATTATTTGGCTGAATGAATAAATGGGTTTGTGCATGGTTACAAGTTTATACAATCTATGTCCATATATATTTCCAAAGACCCAGTATTAACAGAGTTATTTTATTACCTGAATACAAACTTAAATAAAAAGTAGTAGTTTCCAAAAGATGTGCTTTCACAACCATGGAATCAGAAGTGGCTAAAGATGTGAATTTATTCATTCCTATCATGGTTGGTTATATATCTAAATGTATCTGAAATGGTTCCAATTTTTGTCCTGGCATAATTTTTCAGAACACCATCCTTCACTTTCAAAGTTGTTTGAATTTGACAAACAAATTAAATGGTCACTTTAGTTGAGATCAATAGAATCCTTGGAATTCTCTGTGAAATATATGTTACACCATAAGGGAGACCTATTCCAAGGTTCTAATTTTAGATATTTGTTTTCTCTCTAGATGTATATGGAAAACTGTAATAAACAGTAATCTACTAAAATATAGAAATACTAGTTTTTTTGAGCAATATTGTTGAGCTTAGAGAATTATCAAGTAAGATAAATATCAAATATGGGACATTCCATCTTATTTAAATTCCAATACAGTCTATTTCATTACGTGAAGTTTCCCAATTCCAATTTGACAAGCCAAACTCTGTCTTTTTATTCCACTATTTTATTCAGTTTTTCTTTACACTTTAGCAGCTGGAATGTTCCGTACCAGAGCTGGCCCCAATTCAATATTCAGTTAAGTTGCTCAGGGCAGAGATGTAAATGAACTGCTGGACCATGAAGTCCAAACCTCACAGGAGTATTCTAAGAATAATAAACACTTTGCAAAGAACTTTAATAATGTGTTTTCTTGGGCACCTGGGTGGCTCAGTGTTGGTTAAGCCTCTGCCTTCGGCTCAGGTCATGATCTCAGGGTCCTGGGATCGAGTCCCGTGGGTTCTCTGTTTGGCAGGGAGCCTGCTTCCTCCTCTCTCTCTCTCTGCCTGCCTCTCTGCCTACTTGTGATTTCTCTGTCAAATAAATAAATAAAATCTTTTAAAAAAATAATGTGTTTTCCTTGGCAAAACCTGGATATAATTCCAACAGAATATTTAGTTGTTTAAATAATAGATAATAACAAATGTTATTTAATGTACACTAAATAATTCTCTACAAATAAGTTAATAAATGTAATGTCAATTCCTTTTTATAATATCATTTCAAGTCAATCAGATGCATCTTCTTTATGTCAGTAAAATAACATGGAAAATGTAGAAGATTGAAGTATTAATCATCCTAACTTTTCTACTTTTAAACTTGCATGTAAAACAGAAAAATCAATTTGAGAATATGATTGAAAAACAGGAAAAAAAAGAAAAAGAAAAACACAGGTGCAAATATATTCTTGCTTCCTTTTTTATTTCTTAATGAGAGTCACTCATTACAAATCCTGCCTTTAAAATTCTTCTAAAGTTGTTGTGAATAAAAACACATACAACAGAACAAATTATTCATAAATAATTGGAATACATTATTTAAAAGCATCAAAACCCCTGCCTTCTTTATTTTAAGGTATTTTACAAATATCACTGTAAATATTCATAGATCTAAATGGGCATGTTTGTAGTAGATCTGATTACTGCTAAAGAGGGACTTGAAACCGGGAAAACTTGTGAAACCCCAGATACTTCCACATTAGACTCTTATAGTCTAAGAATATGATAATTGCCATCATTGGATCCTTATTTCCCAAGTATGTCTAATTCAAAATTTAACTGCACCACTGATAAAGGGTGGGGAGTGAGTGTCCCTACAGTAGCTCAGAGCTTGGTTGCTACTAGCTCTACCACACTGAGAGATTCCAGACATGGATAGTAATATACCTGCTATCTGGACACAGATCCTCGATATAAACCAAACTCTAGAGCACAAGAAGCCCCTGGGCAAGCAGACAAGCCTGTCACTGGTCTGTAGGGAGAAATCTAGGACCAGAGAGTACATATGCTTTCCCTCATTTATTCATTTATTAACCTATCTATTTAGTATCCAAAATGTGCCAGGCACTGTGCTGGATATAACAGTGAGTGAAGCAAACACAGTTCTTGCCCTTATGGAACATACAGTACAGAGAGGAGACAGGCATTAAACTATCCCACCAGTGTATCTATCAACATGAAATGAGATAGAAGCTGACCTAGACAAGGGGGTAGGAAGTAAAGTAAATGAAGCCTTATCAGTCAGATCTGGAGGATCATGAGGAGATAACTAAGCACATAGCTGGGGACGAGAAGGGGTTGGCAGAAATCGTGTTACTATTAGAGGAAGAGCATGTGCAAAGATCCTGTGACAGAAGTCAGCATTACACAATCACAAAACAAACATGAGGCTGGAATCCAGAAAGTGAGGGGAAATATGGTCAGCTTGGGGGGGGAAAAGATATCAAAAGGTGTGAAGAATATGGTATTTCCCTGAAAATGGGAAAGGAGTTAACATCCAGGAGCTGCGACTGCTACTGGGATATGGGAAGGTGTTTTCCTAGAAGACCCAGTAAAACTTCAGTTCCTGAAGAATAGTGGGCCACTTTATCACAATGTAGATAATTATTTCTATGAAGAAATGAGAAATTATAACCAATTTTGTTGCCACTTATTTATTTTTGAAACAACATTATTCACTACAGCCATGTAGTAGCAGAGAATTAGGGTAGCTTCTCTCTACTTAAATTGTTCTCTCTACTTAGATTATTTCCAAATTGTCACTCTGACACTTTCCTGTTGCATGACCTAATTTATCTGTGCTTTAGTTTTCCTAGATTTCAAATGAATAAATGTTATTATGTACCCCATAGAATTAATACATGTTAGATATGTAAAGCATGTAATAAACATCAGTCATTGCTACAGCAGGGCCATGCACCCTTCCATCCCCCAAGTGCTGTCACAGTGAATGGCAAATAGCTCATGGCTTCTTCCAAAAATTGCCTTCAGGGGACAGGAGCCAACCTGTCCAGAAATGCTACAGCCTATAGCCCATTTTAACTGATACAGGGTACAAAATCCTGCCCCACCCCCACAAAGTTTGACAACTCCGTGGTTGTCAGTTATGCCCCAGAGCTCCCTGCAGGATCAGGCTGAGACTTTATCCTTTCCCAGCTACTTCCCCTGTCCTATCCTGCAACCCTCACCTGCCTTCCAGTTTTCTTCAGAGACCACTCTTGATAAATCACCCTTCTCAGGATCTGCTTCTTAAGAACTCCACTCCAAACAATTATTTTAATAATTACTATGTTGATGGACTCTTTCTCTGAGACTTTACATTCCTTTTTTCCAAATTAAGAGCTCAGTTCAGTTGACTTCCAAAAACATAGGTCTTTTTTATCTAATGATTTCACATGTAGTGCCCAGTTAGTGCCTTTTACAGATTTCTGTAGATTGTATATTTATTGGCTTATTTCTTTGACAGTAAGCCGCCCAGGCTATGAACTTCAGAAGAGCAAAAGTTGTATGTTATTCAGCTTTTACCCCACAGGACACAGCACACAGCACAGGGTCTCACATTAGAACTAAGCAATTTAATTTGATCTGCTTGATGATCGAGTATGAGGTTGCACAATATGCAGATTATTACATTACTGTCAGAAGTGAATCTCCCATGCAAAGACATGATCTGAGCGCACTTTCAACTTAGAGATTAACCCAGCCTAACCCAACTGATACCTTTTTCTATTCCAAGTTGCTGGCCGTTCACTTACACACAAAGTTCACTAATGCTGCATTTGACACTACTGCTCAATAAAGACAAAAATATTCAGAGAGTAATTTCAAAATAGGTGACAGGTATCTTATTATTTCACAGTGTAGGCCCAGCAAAGATTAATGGAGAATTCTAAACAAGGAGATATTTGCAAATGAAGCAGTTCCCTGATGGAACACTGTATATGATGCAATGACTGTAGGAGAAGCCTAAACTCAGAAAATTTAGTCAGCGCCTCGGTGATTGGGAATGGACAGCATACGCATGGCTTTCTTTACATACAGCACTTATCCAGCTGCAAATGCAAAATGTGAATCTACAATACTCATCTACTATATCCACATGCGTGTGCAAATAGCACATCTGATATAATGAAAGAGATTCTGATTCCTTCACTTTCATAATCAACAAATTTATATTCATGCCTCCCCTTGTTATTCATACTAAACACCACAGTTATTAGGAGGCACTAGGCAGGACTTTTAAGATCCTAAGTCTTGCTTTTCTCTATAAAATGGGGATAAAACTCATTTACTCATCAAGTCTAAATATTCTGCAGCTCAGCAATAAATGAAGAGAAAAATATGCTGAATTGAGCTCTTTTACCCTTTACACTTGGTAAAAATGAGTAGCACCTTCAAAGCCTAATAGAACAGGTTGGCAGTAATGCATGTTGTAAGCTGATTTGACCAATTAATTTCAATTGGAATGTCTGATCCACAAAATAAATATTAAAAATAAAAAGACCAACACTTTCCTCTGAGAAATAGCAAAAACCTGAACACATGCTACAGCCTTTTCTTCAACAAATAGGGAAAAGTGGCCCACTCATGAACATTCTTAATTTTGCTATTTACACGTACACATGCATTGACAGGAAACTAGAGAATATATGTAAGTTTGCCTCCAAGAGAAAAATTTATAGAACAAAATTTAGTGAATAAATTTTAAGCATAGTGTGAACAATAATCCACTTTTCTCCTTGCTAAAGATGTCTTAATTAGCAGTGAAAAGCACTTTTTTTCCCTCCTAATTGAGGGCCACATGCTGCCTCCACAGTGATAATAGGTCTCATTAGTGCCCAGTGAAATTCTGGTATCAATCACATTAAGTAGAGACTATATATACATACATTTAAATATTTCTATATATATATGTGTGTATGTGTTCCACATTTGCATCTTTAAGGAGTTGTTGCAATTAAATTCTCTGACTGCAATCTGATTTGCAGAAATTTGTGTCAGCACTTAGAATGTGAAATCAATTTTTTTTTTCTACCCAGAGTACGGGGACAGGGTAAAATGTGTTAGGCAGTAGTGAACTCAAGTAAAACAGTAAGACATTTCTTATTTTTGATACATAGTTTAGTATCTTCTCCATAGACAATCCACCTTGAGAAACTCCATGTGGTATTAAAGCTTTTACAAATAGTTTAAACAGGATCTCTAATGTCCTTTCTCCGCTGATAGCCTTCCCATTCCCTAAGGCAGAAGGTAAGTAAAGATTTTTAAAAACATGTATTGATTATCTATACCATACCTGGCATTGACTGTTTTATCGAAAGGATGAGGTGAAGAATGGAAGTCACCATCTACAATAATCATCAAATTCATTTTCCTGGTAAGTGAAAGCCAAGCAAAAGAGTCTAACATGTTTTAGACGGTTTGTTGAAACTTTCAGTCCACTGTCTTAAGCATAATCTAATGCACAAATTTTAATTCAAGAGATTCAGAGACTTTCTGAACATTCTAGATATTCTGATTATTCTGAAGATATTTAATACTTTTTAGAGCACAAATAGAATTATAAACTTAACAATTTTCATGTTAGACTATAAGTTTCTAGGAAGAAGGAACTGGATCTTATTCAACTTTCTATTTTTAAAAGCACTTATCACTATAGTTCCCTTTATCATTAATTAAATGAAAGCTGTATGTGTTAAGTGCTGAATAAATGCTTATTGAAGTAGAAAATATTTTTGTGGCAGACAGGCCTGAGAATGACCTCTAGTGATTCCCACCTAGTGGTGTAATTCCTTTAATGTCAAGTGGGACCTGTGACTTGTTTCTTTTTTTTTTTTTTCTTAAGATTTTATTTATTTATTTGACAGAGAGCAATCACAAGTAGTCAGAGAGGCAGGCAGAGAGAAAGGGGGAAGCAGGCTTCCTGCTGAGCAGAAAGCCCTATGTGGGGCTTGATCCCAGTACCCTGGGATTATGACTCTGCAGAAGGCAGAGGCTTTAACCCACTGAGCCACTCAGGTGCCCCCACTTGACTTGTTTCTTATTAATAGATTATGTAAAGCTGTTGGCCGACTACTCCTCTGATTATGTTAAATTTTATAAGGCTCCAAGTTTAGTAACTGGACAGACTTTTTGCTGGCTTGATGAGCTAAGTAGCTCTACTGGAGAAATCCAAGTAGAAAGAAACTACAGGCAGTCTCTAGGACCTAGGCAGACTCCAGCAATAAGAGCAAAATACTAGCCTCTTTCACATATGGTTACTGTGAAGCACCTAAACATGCCTTTTAAGAATTAAAAACAAAACAACAACAAAAAAACACCTTATGACTTAATAAAATATCTTATATAGTTAAATTATTCTTGACCCTTCTCAAGAAATAGTCATATGTCATAGAATTTTTAGAGCTTTAGTCTCCAGAGGTTGCAAACACATGCTCACAGGGCCAGATAAGAAATATAAATGAGCAAAGCAAGTCAACTGCAGCGAAACATAGCAGTTCAAGGGCTGCATAAATGGCAACTATCATTATGCCTCAGTGTTTGGAATCCAGGAAGGGACAGCAGGAATGTGGAAGCTGGAGAGCATAGGCTGCATTTAACTGGCTCAGTAGGTTTGCCTACAAATAATTATCGGTTCTAGTGTTGCTAGATATTCAGAGTTTTTTTTTTTCAAAAGAAACCAAAATCACACATTACTATTAGGGGGGGGAAAACTATCTGATCTCTAAACATTGAAAAACTATTTTAAGTTTTTAAGGCCTGCCTTGATAACAAGATGCTATTCAAACAAAACATTCACTCTAGTTTGACCCAAGCCTTCGTCTAGAGCTGAGAAAATAAAGATCCAATATGAATAGATAACCTGTGAAAGGCCTGCAATTAGGAAATAGAAGACTTTTTTATTATCACTCTAGCTCATGCACCTAGAAACTATAATATGAAATTGGAGATTAAGGATTCATATGCAATTCTTTTTGAGTATAAATTATTAATTGGTATCAATTGATTAAAGCAAGGTACAGCTAGTTTTATAGAGGAAATGATATGCTTATGAGGTTAAAGGATTTTTTTCCTTTATTTAGCCATTTGAAAGACAAAAACAAAGTAATGCCAAATCCATTCAGTCTAAGCATGACAAATCACTATTTACCAGTCATGTGCAACGCTAATATTGTTTTAAATATTCATGCACTTCAGCATGAGGCTGTCAGCTTTCTTCTTTGTCTAAATCACACTGCCTTATACTAACACGGAGTGAATGTCAAACCCTAGCAGCAGCTTCTTGGAATACAGACAATTAAGGGAGGCATAGTAAAGGTATTCCTCCCTAGAGTTCACAAGGAGTAATGGGGCAAAAAAACCCCAGCATCTCATCTCTGTATACAGAGCCAGTCAACATTTCATTGAGCTTTACCTTTGATTTATGAGCTGGTGGCATATGGCTCAGATTTCAGGTCTGATCATTTCAGTGATAACTGTCTAGGTGTAAAAGTGTGTATGATCAGTAACATTATCATATCCTGGGTAGTCAATGGGTACACACATTCATATGATTTATAATTCAGGCTAACTGAACAACAGACGTATCCAGAATGCCTAATACGGAAGATTAAAAAAGGTAAGAAATATATCAGTAGCCACTTTTCCTCCTCAGGGAAATTCAATGAATTTTTATATGTGTGTTATATATGGGTGTTTATTTGGTAGAGTATTATTAAGTTTGAAAATGCATTAGAGTCATTATTTACATCAGCTGAGGGAGTAGTGTATAGTCAGTATAAAACAGTGACTAAAAAAACATTTGGATTTGGCTTTGGGTACATTACAGATTTTTCACTCATTGCATTTAACTCTGCTAAACACTTATTGTAGGGATGAATCACTAAATAGCCCCAGAGAGAAATGGGAGGCTCTGGGAAAGTAGCCAATGGTGTGTTCATTTGATTGGTTGAACAACTCCCATTCATTAAAAAAAGAGTGGGGGCTATTGGTGTGTCCTTTGAAGAACCTCTCCTTTTTATTCAAATTTCTGGTTCCTAGCAGGGCATTCACCCAGCATAGAAAAAAAAAAGTATATAGATAGATGATAGATAATGAAATTATTAAAGTAATGTGTGTACAAGGCTCAAACAAACACTGACAGGATTTTGCTCTCATTATACAAAAAGGCAAGCACTTGTTCCATTAAATGGTATATATTCTTTGCAATCTCTAACAAATTCCTTTATAACTTCCTTGAGAAAGTGTAGTATTAGGTTTTAGAACATAAACCCCTTTATTTTCATCTTTTAAAAAAATCAATATGAGGAGTTAATACCTTGTTTTAAAAAACAACTTCAAAGAAAAGATACTTTTACAATCTTGAATCTGATGACAGAACAAAAAATTAGTCTTTCTTAATTTATAAGAAAAGACAGAGGAAGAAGTATTTTTATGTTGTAGAGAACAAACACCTCAGGAATATTGCCATCCATGGCACAAACCTCAAAACTTTTCATGCAACAATTACATGAGGTACTCCTGAATACGCAGTGCTATGAAAACACTGAATTAAAAGATCTGTGGCGTGTCCCCTCTGTGCTGCAGGTAAAGGCTGCTGCTGCTCTTCCAATGAAGTATCTTCCACTAGAACGCTTTTAGCCAAAAGTAATAGTCCTTTCTCTAACTGCAGATGCTCAGCAATAGGCATTATCTGAGTCAGTAGAGAATCTGTGCACCAGATTTTAGGAGCTTAGTACTATAATCAAAACCTGTCAGTCCTGCAGTCAGAATTTCAATTCAGCCTTGACCCTTAAGTGGGAAATTCACCTGCAGTGTATTGGATCCCTTCTGGCTTCTTTCTCAGCTTTGCACTGCTTTTGCATTACCATCTCCACTGCTATTTCCATTAACCATCTAGTTTCTGGGGCAGAAGAAACCTTAACACCAACAGCTCCTTCATGCTTAATCTGTCTTCAGTTCCTCTAGCACACAGTCATAACCCACATTCTACGTTGTTCATCTGTGGATTTTATTAAGCCATTTTCATTAGCAATTAATTTGATAAGCCACTAGTGTTTGCAGCCATGTAACTAACCCAAGCAGGATTTGCAGAGAGAAAAGTAGAGATAAAGGAAGATCAATGCCCTAAAAGAACGGAAAATAGATGCCAGATTATATC
This sequence comes from Taxidea taxus jeffersonii, assembly GCA_003697995.1. Lineage (NCBI taxonomy): Eukaryota > Metazoa > Chordata > Mammalia > Carnivora > Mustelidae > Taxidea > Taxidea taxus. Next base: position 24,746 of record RCUC01133383.1, on the reverse strand, counting down.
CTTGAATTAGGAGATTGCTGACTGCACCAGAACAGAGCCACCAGTAAATAGAAAGGTTATGTGAGACCAAGGACTTCTTTGAAAGGATTACTCAGAAGATTATTTTAGAAATGAGAACATCAAAAGTGACCCAAATAAACCAGCAGTGTTCCATGGCAAGCTGAGCAACCCAGAAAAAGCCAGAAAAGCCAAGTCCTACTTTTAACACTTTACAGGTACTTCTCAGTGCCTCCCTCCACCTACTAAAAATGGCCCCAATCCCCAAAGAAAAATAAGGACCCTTACTAGTGTGTTAATTACTCATCAAAACACAGGCTTGTGACTTTGCCAGAATGCCTCTGTGAAAATCTGGGGAGCTAGCCTGAGGTTTTTTCACCAAATGTGAGAAGGCAATGCTTTTCTGTATTTCCCTCCCAGCTTTGCTGAATTTGCAAGTCTCTCTTGCCCTCTATTTCTCCATCTGCACATCAGGGAAATCGCAGCAGCCACCAACCTAATTCATGGGGATATATGAGTTTTTAATGAGACAACATTTATATAGTGCTTTGAGCTTCTAGGGAAATTCTGCTATGTAAATACTAACTATTCTCGGGGTACTATTAGCACAGTCTATTGAATAAAGTGAGGGCTTTTAATAAGACCAGCTAGCAAGAAAAATATTTCTTCAGCAAAAGAGAACAAAGCTATTGGAGGTATTACCCTTAAAAATATTAATCTATCTTCTTTCTCAAATTTCTGCTTTAGAATGAATGACAAGAGTGAGGAGTAGGTAGGAATAGATGCAACCCAGGTAAGACTAGCTAGACACAGGAGTACATTTACATCTGGATGCCCACTTCAGATTTGACCTTTCAGCAAGGAAAGAGACACTTGATGCTTCTCACTCAGTTTTAAAATCTACATTGGTAAATACACAAACACAGCTGGAGAAATACCCGATGGTGGATCTCTTTCACTTCTGAATTAAATCATTTTCTTTAGGAGCTATATTCTATGTTGAAAGCAAAACCTGTAGAGTTCATTGAGGAAGGAGATAAAGGGAGACAGGTAGACCATGGGCTGTAGATAGAGAACTTCAAGTTGGTGGCTATAGGATTAACATCCACTCTAAACTTCACAGTTAGCCAACATGGCAATTCTATTTATTCCATAATACAATCTTTCAAGTCCCTATTATATTATCCCTTGTATTCGTTTGCTAGGGCTACCATAACTAAGTATCACTGATGGGGTAGCTTAAACAATGAAAACGTATTTTCTCAACAATCTAGAAGCCAGTAGTCAAATACCAAGCGGTCAGCAAAAGTCATGTGTTTGGAGGCCTTTTTCCTTGGTTTGTAGGTAGCTATATTCTGCCTTTGGTTTTCACATGGTCTTTCCTTTGTGTGTCCCTGTGTTCTAATCTCTTCTTTTTATAAGGTCATCAGTCATATTGGAGTAAGTCCACCTTAATATCCTCATTTAACTTAAATTATCTCTTTTAAGGCCCTATCTTCAAATATAGTCACAGTCTGAGGTATCAGTGGTTAGGACCTCAAAATATAAATCTAGGATTGGAGAGGGCACCATTCAGCACATAACATCCCATTTTACAATGGAGAAAAAGAACATAAAGAGCAGAAGTGATTTTTTTTTTAAGGGCTTTAGACCCTTTAAATCAATTATGTGGTAGCATTGGTCCTGAGTCCTCAATTCTGACTCCTTAGTCCTAACTCTTGTGGGTGGGAAGGGTACAAGGTTCTCAGTGTAGGAGAGAAGCCATTTCAGAAGTCAGAAATGGTTCTGCATGTCTTCGGGAGACAAAAATAATTCAGCTGAAGCCAATCATAAAAAAGTACACCATTTTAAAGAAAAAAGTATAATTACATATTAGTTCTTGTCATTCACAAGTGTCCCTAAATAGGCTAGTTAATCATAGGCTTATAAATACAATTTAGGAGGGGGAAAAAAAGGAGTAACTTTGTGGGGATGGCAAAGAAGGAAACAGATTGCTTGGGGATGGTAGGGGGAGGTTTTCATTATTCTTACTTTATTATATAACACCTAGACTTGGGAGTTACTTCTTAAAATATTTTTTCCAACTCCATGCCATTTGGTAGTTCTATCATATTTCCATGTGTTTTTAGCAGATTTGACCCCAGAAAGAAGAAAAGATATTTCCATCTGTTTCTCACACAGCACCCCAACATAGGGCTTATGAAGGCACCTGTCGGAAGGGTCTGAACATTTGGATAGAGTTTACCAGCCAAATGTTTCAGAAAATACAACAGACATGTCCAAAACGTGTTAAGGTATGGAGCCTAGGTGGCAGGCTTTACAGCAGTTAGTTGGATCACATTTTCACAAAATTTATTCTTTACTCCTCTGGCAAAATGACACCCCCTTCTTTTCTTTTTAACGTTCTCCTGTGAGCACTTTACATTTAGTCTCTATCATTTTTACTCATTTTATCTTTGAAAATCCCTGAGAAAAAGGACTTGCCCACCCTATAGACCAGAAAGACAAAGTAGGCATCATTGGGTCAGTCTCTACTCTTGACCCAACCACTAACCAAGTCACTGAGCCTTGCTTTTTCATCTGTAGCTTGCAAATAATAGCACCTGCAGGGCCAGTTTCTTGGGTGTGCAATAACACAGGTACCCATTCTTTAAAGGGTCCCATGCTTGATTTAATGCTCTGCTGAAATGGTCTTCAAATTCATTTTTTTAAGATTTTTTTTTATGTTTGTATTTGAGAGAGAGAGTGAGCACACAAGCAGGGAAGAGGCAGAAGGAGAGGGAGAAGCAGGCTCTCACTGAGCAAGGCTCAATCACAGGACACTAGGATCATGACCTGAGTCAAAGACTCAGCCAACTGAGCCACCCAGGTGCCCCTCATTATCATTTCTTTGAACAAGTGAGCTCACATTTTCATTTTGCCCTGGATCCCACAAGTTCTGTAGCCAGTCCTACATATCTGCTCTACCTACCTCACAAAGCCTGAAAAACTGCTCTGTCAACTATTGAGCTTTAAATGTGTAGACTAAATCAAAGTTCACTTTCACAGTACAAGAATGAAATGAAATGAGGAAGTGCCTCCAAATGAAACTGACGGGGAAAGCAAGCCTAGATCAGATGTCAAGAGACTTGGCATCCAGTCCTGGGCCTGTAACTGTCTGGTTGGCTTGGGAAAAGCATTTATCTCTTCATACCCCAGGTACCTCATCTGAATATCAATGATTTTTTTGGTTCTCTTCTCTGGTGATATTAGTGCCATCTGGGTTTTAACCTCAAAACTCTGATTTAATTATTCTGGGGTGGAATGTGGGTACACTTTGGGTATTAGTATTTTTTAAAGTCCCTAGATGGGTAAGAATGTGGAACAGCTAGCAGCTAAGTATAGATTGGTTTAGCAGTTTGTAAAATGAGTTGTTGTATATACTCAACTGAACACACGCACACATATATCATGATCCAGCAATTCCATTTTGGACATAAAAATGCCCAACAAAATATTTACATGGGTTCACCAAAATATTCATAGCACTATCTATGGCAACACTATTTGCAACAGCTAAAACCTACCATCACCCTAATGTCCATCAATATTAGAATAGGTAAATAAATGGTGGCATATTCATATGTAAAAGGTTTGGCAACAATGGGAATGACTGTATTACTGCTACTTGCAGACCCTCATAAACCTAGTACTGAACAGGAAAAAGAAAAACAGAAAAACAGGTACAAAAGAGCACAAGACACTATTATTTATTTCATGGATAAAAATTTCAAACATAAGCAAAATTATTTTACAGTATTCAACATCAGGAAAGGAGCTACTTCTATAAGGAGGTAATGACTAGGAAGAACATGGGGGCTTCTAATAGCTATGAATGTTCTATTTCTTAACTTGGTAATGGTTATATGGGTATATTCACCTTGCGAAACTTAACTGAGCTAAACACTCATGGTTTGTACATGTTACACTTCAATAATAAGTTAATATTAAAAATGTCTCCATAGGGGTGCCTGAGTGGCTCAGTGGGGTAAGCCTCTGACTTCAGCTCAGGTCATGATCTCATGACCCAGAGTCCTGGGATCTAGCCCAGCATCTGCATCCAGCTCTCTGTTCAGCAGGAAGCCTGCTTCCCCCTCTCCCTCTGCCTGCCTCTCTGCCCACTTATGATCTCTCTGTCAAATACTTATGATGTCTGTCAAATAAATAAATAAAATCTTTTTTAAAAGTCCCTACATAATTTTAACATGAAGCCAAAGTTGAGACTCAAGACTAGACATCTACAATGTCCCTTATGACACTGAACATTTTTGTTATACTTTTCTCAGACCTTTTAAGATTGAGTAAGAGTAGTAATGCCCTTCATGCTCCCTTATACCTGTTTTCCCCCCCTTCTATTCTCTCAGATTCACCTTCAGCACAAAAAACTCCCTCTGTGCGCTGGAACTACAAGTTTTTTAATCTGGAAGTCCAAAGGTCAGTGAATCAGTCATGCACAAATTATTTGATCATAGAAACAAGTATTTCTTTATATCCAAGTGTTTACTCACTCATTTGTTCATTCTACTTTCCACAGAGAATCATTGAAGATCGGGAAGGATCCCTTCCCTCTCTTCATTGTTATCTTGATGCAATAATCATACCACTAGATGCACTGGGCTTACACAAGCACACAGTCCTGAAGAGAGCAGAGTGAGTATGCTCCATTTCCTCCAGCTACCCAGAGATTGTCTTTCTCCCCATCCCTCATAGTAACAGATAAAAAAAAAAAAATAGTCTACTTGCTCTCCACTGGTAAAGAACATGTTGGAGAAATCTATTTTAAAAACCAGCCTGGGTGGCTCAGTGGGTTAATGCCTCTGCCTTCGGCTCAGGTCATGATCTCAGGGTCCTGGGATCGAGCCCCACATCGGGCTCTCTGCTCAGCAGGGCACCTGCTTCCTCCTTTCCCTCTGCCTGCCTCTCTGCCTACTTGTGATCTCTGTCTGTCAAATAAATAAATAAAATCTTTAAAAAAAAAAAAAAAACCAGCAGAACACCTAGTAGAACTCAGGGATGAATTTATCAACAAAGACCAATAGAGCTGCTTCCATGTTACACAACTCAGAGCACCCAGTCTAAATGTGCAAGTCAGGTAATGGTTGCATGGCTGGCATCAGACCCTTTCAGCCCTTTGGTCCTTAGAAAACAGAATCTGATGGGGCACCTGGGTGGCTCAGTGGGTTAAAGCCTCTGCCTTCCGCTCAGGTCATAATCTCAGGATCCTGGGATCAAGCCTCCCATCTCATCTGGCTCTCTGCTCAGCAGGGAGCCTGCTTCCTCCTTTCTGCCTGCCTCTCTGCCTACTTGTGATCTCTGTCTGTCAAGTAAATAAATAAAATCTAAAAAAAGAAAAGAAAAAGAAAACAGAATCTGAGAGATTTGCACAAGTAAGATCATAAACACAAAGCCTCCATTTGCTGGATGTCAATCAAAACTGCAGGGTTCTCAGCTGAATTGCCTCTTATACCCTCAAGGGGACACAATTCTATAGCCTCTCTGAAATCCAAAAATCCAGGGAAAACATAACCAAACACAGTCATGACCACAATGAAAGTTTTATGTATTTTACTCAGAACAAAGGATGCTAATAAAAGGATATCTACTGTGGCACACTGATAGCAGATTTAAGGTAATTTTCTTGTGGATTCAAAGGCATAGAATTAAGAAATGACACTTGTGGCTGATTACATTTTACACTTTACTCTGGTAGCAGAAGTGGCATTTACTCTTTAAAGAAAAGGGAATTGCCTTGAAGGCAACTGTGTTCAGAGTTTGTTTAGAGTCCGATGCTCCTCAAAGGAAAGAAATATCACTTTTATATACTCAAGATGCTAAAGTTGAACTAAAAACAATAAGGGGTATGATAAAAATCTTTTAAAATGCTATTTTTTTTTTACTTTATTTAAGCTTTATTTAAACATATGATGTAACCCCACCACCCTCACCCAACCCCTCTTCCCCCCACCCCCCTCAGTTTGTTTTATGACATTAAGAGTCTCTTTTGGTTTTTCTCCCTCCCGATCCCATCTTCTTTCATTTTTACTTTTCCTACCACCTTAACTCCCAACCCCGTTGCATCTCCACTTCCTCATATCAGAGAGAGAACAACAAAGAAAGCCTAAACCCAGCAGGAGAAGAGAAATAATAAAGATCAAAGCAGAAATCAATGAAATAGAAACCAAAAAAACAATAGAACAAATCAATGAAACTAGGAGCTGGTTCTTTGAAAGAATTAATAAGATTGATAAACCCCTGGCCAGACTTATCCAAAAGAAAAGAGAAAGGACCCAAATAAATAAAATCATGAATGAAAGAGGAGAGATCACAACCAATATTAAAATGCTATTTTTTTAATCAATTTTAACATTTTTTAAAATGTTTTGAAGTCCCGTTTTTTAAAACATAAGATTTCTTAGAGAAATTATCTAAAATATGTGTAAACATTGGATAACTCTGCTGGCCAAACTTACCATTTAACAACTTTTTCAACCAATAAAATGAAATTATCTCCTAAATTTTTTAAAATTTGTAATAAAAATGCACACATATTAATAAAGCAAAATCTCTTTTTCTCCCTTTCTGCCTCTCAAAATATATACACATTCCAAAGCAAATATAACAAACTATAATATTGTTCAATTAGTTTTTAGATGTATAATTATATGCTTAAAATTGCATTTAACTAAATATTAATACAGATATTAATTTATAATAGAAATCAGTATTGGGGAAAGTCTACTCCACTCATTTAAAATTAATTTAATTTTTATATCCATATTTTTATAAAAAGATCTTATTTATTTATTTGGGAGAACAAGGAGAGCAGGGAGGAACAGAGGGACAATGACAAACTCTGCACTGAGGGCTGAGCTGGACACAGGGCTCTCGATTTCACCTATGTCCAGATTTAATAGTATCAGTGATTGACACTACTCTTCAGTAACAAGTATTCACTGAGTATCTACTACTTATAACACCCTATCCTTAATGTTATAGAAGATAGAAAGGTGTCTAAGCAAGGCCCTTTCCTTCAAAGTACTTGTAAGTTCTAATGGTCAATATCAAAGGGATAATGTGGTATATGCAATGAATGCTTTAACAGTTCTGACTTAGAGTGACTCTAAAATTAGACAGTTATGGACAGATTTCTCAACTAGACTTTCAAGACTGGTAAACTGAGATAACTGGAGTGTCTTCCAGAGAGAGGGAAACAATATGAACAAACTCATAGAATAATATTCCTCAAAATGAGCCCACTAACAACATGCATCACAATCCATTTAAGAAATGAAACCATTAGTTATATCCTTACACATTTTGGATTGAGTAAGCCATTTTAAAGTCCAAGAACATACATTTTTAAAATTTTAATTCTAGTATGGTTAACATACAGCATTATATTTGCAGATGTACAATATAGTGATTCAACAATTCCATACATCACCCAGTACTCATCACAAGTACCCTCTTTAATCTCCATCATCTATTTCACCCATTCCCCCCACTAATTTTTAAACAGCATGTCAAGCAATCACTAGCAGCAAGAATAGAATGCAAATAATATATTCAAATTAAAGACTAATACAGAGAAGAGAAGATGAGGTCTGGCAAAGTGGCTTGAGATGGCTGACTGGAAAAAGTGTGGACATCTTTTCGTAAAAAAAAGGGGGGGACAAATCCTTTGAGCAGAGAAATAAGGAGGTCAAAGTCATGTTTACTGATTGGGCAGTGGTGAGAAGGACAGACTGGAGCGGGGGATAAAGAGGGCAGAGGGAAAGTGAAATGGCTACTCCAGTTGTCCAGACATGAGGGAATATGTTCAGGTGGGGATGGAAGGTGAGTTAACAGAGGGAAATAAATGGATATTGAGAAAATTAAAAACAGATCACAATATTCACAACATGAAATAGAAAATCCTCATGCCACTCTATCACCATGTTCACAGCAAGATAATCAGCTAGGTTGTGGCTGTTTCTCCTCATTTGACTCATATCAGCTTTCTTTAAGCTGATTTAATTGCTATGGTGAGTGCTGTGAAGTGTATAAACCTGGCGATTCACAGACCTGTACCCCTGGGGCTAATAATACATTATATGTTAATTAAAAAAATTAAAAATTAAAAAAAATAAAAATAAAACATTTTAAAAAGAGTTGCCATTTAACAATGTTAATTCTACCACCATTTAATTCCCTTTTTCAAATAAAAATTATTAAGAATCCCAATTACTGAATTTCTTTTTTTCATTGAGATATTATTGACATATAACACTGTATACATTTAAAGTGTGCAGCTTATTAGTTGAACACATTTATGTATTACAGTATGATTACCATTATGGGAATAGGTAACACCTCTATTATGTTCCATAATTATGTCTTATTTGTGGTCACAACAATTAGATCTATTCTCTTAGAAAATTGAAGTTTCTAAAATGGTATTGTTGAGTATATTCACCATGCTATGCAGTATATCTCCAGATCTCATTCACCTTCAAGTTGCAAGTTTGTACCCTTAAACAACACCTCCATAATTTTTCTTCCACCCCCAGACCCTAGCAATCATCCCTCTACTGTTTCCATGAGTTCAGCTATTTTTAGATCTCATGTAGGTAAAATCCTACATTATCTGTCTTTCTATATCTGACTTATCTTATTTAATGGAATGCTCTCTTCTTGATAACACTGCTTCGAGATCAAGACTGTACCTCCCTAATCCTTCCTCGGAGTCATCCAAAACAAGCCCAAACCCAATAAAAAGCCCATCCAACACCGCTCACTGAAATGCTTCTGAAGTTTTTCTAGAGTCTCCCTTGCTATAGGAAGCTAAATAAACCCAACTTTGACCACAGGTATATTCCACAGTGGACTTCAATACATAGGATATCAAGAAAGACAAATCAACACTAAACAGTTAATTGAAAGAAGAACAGTTAATTGAAAGAAACAAAGAAGAATAAAAAATAACTTTAATGTATGAAGACTGAGTAAATGTGACAGTACCTTGAAAGAAAAAGAGATATCAGAAGTACGAGCTAATTTTAGACTTGATAAACTTGAAGGGACAAAATCACATTCAAGAGAAATTTTTAAGCAGACAACACCTTTATGGGCCCACTAGCAGTGGAGGAGACATCAAGGTAGAGATAAAGAACCCTTGAACAAGGTGTGCTTTATCTCCTCCTTTCACTTGACACAATAACCTCTCCACTTTTTCCAGCCAGGTACAGCATTCAAAGATTCTTATCAAGGTATCCTCACTGGTTTCTGACTAATTACTTTTTTGCACAGCATCAATGGGGAGATCAAGTCATTAATTAGGTTACTTGGCCTTAGAAAAGAAGGAAATCCTGCCATTTACGACAATGCAGATGAACCTGGAAAACATTCTGGTAAGTGAAATAAACCAGACTCAGAAAACAAATACTGCATGATCTCATTTATCGTAGAATCTTAAATAATAATGTATTGTGTATTTAAAATTTTCTAAGCGATCTCAAATATCACACAAAAATATCATTATGCAAGGTGACAGATACGTTAATTTGCTTAATTGTGGTTATCATTTGGTTATCATCATATGGTGATCATACCACCTTATATGTATCATAATGGCTTCTATCAAAAATAATGAGTGTTGGCAAAGACGTTGGCAAAGAAACCGGAAGCCTCGTGCATTGCTAGTGGGACTGTAAAATGCTGAAGCCACTAATGAAAACAGTATGATAGTACAAAAATTAAAAATATAATTACCATATGATCCAGCAATTCCACTTTTAGTATGTACACAAAAGAACTGAAAGTCAAGTCTCAAAGAGATATATGAATGCCTATGTTCATAGTAATATTACTCACAATATCCAAAAGGTAAAAGCAACCAAAATATCTACCAGTGGATTAATGGATAAAGAAATGTGGCATAGGGGCGCCTGGGTGGCTCAGTGGGTTAAAGCCTCTGCTTTCGGCTCAGGTCATGATCCCAGGGTCCTGGGATCGAGCCCCGCATCAGGCTCTCCGCTCAGCAGGAAGCCTGCTTCCTCCTATCTCTCTTTGCCTGTCTCTCTGCCTACTTGTGATCTCTGTCAAATAAATAAATAAAATCTTTAAAAAAAAAAAAAAAAGAAAGAAATGTGGCATATACATGCAATGGAATATTATTTAGCCTTAAAAAGGAAGTGAATCCTGGCCGATGAATCTGGACATCATGCTAAGTAAAATAAACCAATCACAAAAAGACACACACTATATAATTCCATTTACATGAGCTATCTAGCATAGTCAAATTCTTAGAGGCAGAAAGTAGAATGGTGATTTCCAGGGACTAGAGGGAGGGAAAATAGAGAATTAGAGTTTAAGGATAGAGTTTCAGTTTAGCAAGATGAAAAGAGTTCTGGAGATTGGTTGCACAACAATGTCAATGTATTTAACACTACTGAACTGTATTGTATACTAAAAAATGGTTAAGATGGTAAATTTTATATTATGTACATTTTACCACAATTAACAAAAAATTAGTAACAAATTACAAGGAAGAAAGATTGTGTTCACTGGAGGTCACCTTCACTCAAAGTTGGGTCAGTGCCCATAACTGCTCAATATTCAGTCTCTTCAGAGCAGTAACCTGCAGCTATGGCTTTGTAAACTCTATGAAGAGAGTGACCAGGTAACAAGCAAGGCACTTAAGTAACTTTAGGAAAAGTTGTTGTACACAGAATCACTTCCCCAAGAAAAGGAACACCTGGCTTAGGAGTCTAAAACAGGAAGAACAGGGAGATGAATTTTAAAGTAGTTAGAAAAATGGGCAGATGTCATGGAAAGAGTATGATGCAAGAAAACGTAAATTTCAGGAGAAACAATTTGAATGTAGAGAGTTTCAAACTAAAGTAAATGATCAGGAAAGTAAGCCATACTTTTACATGACTAGAAGAGAAGGTCATTAAGAGGACAGAAGGTAAGATACACCTGAAAGGGAAAAGCAGGTAGTTTCTGTATTCTGGTTTGAGTCATCAGTCTCCATTCTTCCTGGTTGTTACAGAAAATATGTGTCTACCTGCTAGTTTCTCAGGCATACTGACACATGGCGGGGGTGGGGGTAGGAATCAAATTTGGACTAGGTGGTCAAAGCTGGAGTTGGAAAGAACATTTTCAGTATGTTGTTGGGATTCAGTTACATTCATTAAAGAAATCAAATAGTGAGAGTGAAATGAAAGTTGTTTTCAAAGAAAAGAGAAATAAGGTATTAGTCTTAGAGGTCAGCAGGGACAATCATGAAATATAGCTATGTTTTCTTTCCTTCCTTGTTAGGAAACTTAACCCACACAACCTGTGAATATGTTACCTTATATGGCAAAAGAGGCTCTGCTGATGTGAAAAAGGTCAAGGAGCTTGAGATGGGAAGATTACCTGGATAGAATCCATCTAATCACATGAATCCTTATAAGTGGAGAACTTTACCAGGCTGGGTCAGAGATGCTATCTTGCTGGCTTTGAAGATAGAGGAATGGGGCCTTGAACCAAGAAAGGCAGGCAATCACTAGACTGAAAAGAAAAGGAAACAGAATCTATGCTCAGGGCTCCAGAAGTAATCAATCCTGCTAACACCATGATTTCACCCAAGTGAGGTCTGTGTTGAACATCTGACCTCCAAAACTAAGATGGTAAATTTGAATTATTTTAAGCCAGTATATTTATGGTAAGCTGTTACCAAAGAAATAAGAAGTAAGACTTCTTCACAAGTAAGCTTATCAAAATTGCAATGATAAATTGTAGCAGGATATAAAATCATGTGACATGGTAGGGTATTAACTAAAGCATTATATCAAGGCTAATAAATACACCTAAAATATATCCAAGGGCTAGATATCTACCAGTTGTTCTAGTCCTGAAAATGCACACTATTTCTAGGTATCTCGAGAATGGAAATGTATTCCTCTTAAATAACTAAAAGCAACACACAGAAGAAAAAAAAAAGCATCTTTGTACTAAGGAAACTTTGCTTCTGAATCAGGGTACATTCATCATTTACTAAACACTTAACTACTCAGTGCCTTTCCTGTGTCCTGCTCTGTAGTATGCTGTGGTGATCGAAGACAAGATGCTAAGAGCTGGCAAGGTTATAGTCTAGTAGTGTACTAGAGCAATAAAGAAATAAGCACATAAAAATATGTCACATGATGCTAAGTGCCTAGAAGAAAAATGAAATGTAATTTAGGAACATGGGGTGAACTAAGGTGACACTAATACATTAAGGGTAGGCAAAAGAGTCTTTCTGAAACTGTGACCTCAAAGATGCTACCTGAGTAAAGTAAATGAAATATATGCATATTTAGGGACATGTGTTCCAGGTAGAACAGTAAGTGCCAAGGCCCCAGAATGAGTATACATTTGACAAACTAAAAGAATAGTATGAAGTCCCACGTACATGGCACAATGGAAAGAGGAAAAGCAGAAGGAAATGAGCTCAGAAAGGAATGAATGGGGAGGCAGATGACATAGGAACGTACAGGTCATTTTTAACACTTTAGCTTTTACCCTGGGTGAGACATGGAGCCATTTATAAATAAGGTTTTGAACAAAACCATGACATGATTCAAGTTAAATATTAAAAGAACTTCTCTGAGTGTTATGCAGAAACTAAGTGGGAGGGCTGGGGAGGGCAAACATACAAGAATCCAGTTACAATGAAAGTATTGGTGACTTGGACTATAGTGTCATCTTAGAGGTTATTGTTGTGTTCTGAAGCTGATAGGGTTTGCTGATTGGTTGTAGATTATGAAGGAGATAAAGCAGTTAACCATGATTTCAAGATGTGGGACTTAAACCTTGAAAACAAAATTGCCAATCTGCTGATATCCTCACAAGACAAATTATGGTCCACTACCACTTGGCTCTAGGGAAACATTCCAAATCACCTTGCCAAACTCTAGATTCCTAGCCACACTTTCCTGCTGCCCTCCCTAATGGCTTTGCCTTTGTGGTCCACTTCAGACTTTCTACTATCTGCACCCCATGGACTCTAAGGATGAGGTCAAGCCCTGTTGGTATTGCCTTCATTTGGCGTGAAGATTGGAAAAGGAGAAGCAAAATATTTTTCTCTACTCCTTGCAAAGCCCTTTCAAAGTATTTTCTACTAATTTAATAAAAAATAAATTTCTGGCTGCTCTTGATGGTGATAGGCCTCTGAAAACTCAGATCCTAAAGATGTATAGGGTGTATCTAGTTCCTTTGTTAAAAACACGGTGACACTTTTCCACAACATTCTCGGCTTTGAGGCTTTAACCTAAATTTGGAGGTAATAAGTAAACTCCCTTCCTGGATTATGCTAAACATATATGATATCATGTAACCAATAAAATAACTAGAAATTTAAATTTTTAATTAATTTAAGTTCAATTCAAAAAGTGACTTATCCCCCAATATAAAAATAGAAAACTAAAAATAGACCATTTACAAAAGAAATACCAATATATAAATATGCAATAACTACATGAAAAAATCATGTTAATAAGAAAGGAATGCAAGAAGATAACATCCACATATTAAATTGGATATGATCCAAAGACTCCCATTACTTTCATACACAACATCAGATTGGAGTAAATTCTATTAGTACAAATGCACAAATTCTAAAACTGTATTTTTTTAAAAATTAAGAATGACAAAATATTCCTAGAAATTTTTATTAGAGTATTATATGTAAGCATAAACATTTGGAATAAACATTTGGAATCCATATGAAAGGCCAATAGTAGAGGATTGGTTAAATCAATTATAGAATACCCATACAATAGAATAGTATATATTTATTAAAATAATATGTATATACACATACATATGCATCAAAAAATACTCATAGTGTATTGCTAACAAAAACCATATTGTAAAATAATAATATAATCACATATATGGTGTATTTAGATTACAGAATTAGTATAACTGTATACGTGCACACACTATTCATAGCATTAGTACCTTTTGTTAACTTTATGCTCTAAATTTTTCTAGTAAGTGTAAATTTTGTTGATAGAAAAAACAAGAAAATTTACACAGATGTCAGAAAATTTATATTGACTTTAGAAAATGTAGGATAATGATGGGAAAACAAGGGGAATACAAAATTACCTACCCATTTGCAGATGACTGCAAATAAGTAGAAAATTTTGAGTAGAGAAAGATAATATATTAAAATATTCATAATCATCATCTCTTGGTAATTCTTTCTTTTACAGTTTATATATTTCTTACATCAAGCATATGCCATCTCTATCATTAAAAAAGTTATTGTGTTTATTTCTTATTTTACCATATGACTTCATTTAAATGTGGAGTCCCTGCCCCCCCTCAAAAAAAACAAAAAAACAAATGAATAAACAAACAAAAAGCCCAATCAGACCCACAAATACAGAGAACAAACTTTTGGTTGCCTCAAGGAAGGAGGGATTGGCAAAGTGGGTGAAAGGGTGTGGGAAGTATGGGCTTCTAGTTATGGAATGAGTAAGACCTGGGGTTAAAAAGGCACAGTATAGGGAATATATTCAGAGGTATTAATAGGGTTGCATGGTGACAGATGGCAACTACACTTGAGGTGAACATATCATGTATAAAGATGTTGAATCGCTGTATTGTACATTTGAAACTAAGGTAACATTGTATGTCAACTGTACTTCAATTTTGAAAAAGTTATTTTAAGCCTTTATGTTGTTCCTACTATTCTACTTGCCTACTTAGCTGCACACATTTGTGAACTTAAAGCTGGGAAGATAACTGATTTTTATTGTTTGTTCCCCCCCCTTTTTTTTTACATTCCCTACTACTATTGTTATGAAAAAGCTTGCAACTAAATGATTTCCCACTTCATCTTTGCCTTTTTACCAAACGTTTGGTAGAAATTCAACCCTTATTGTTACTTGTTTCTAACTCTTCTGTTATGACCTAGCATGTTTGCTTGGGGCTAGGATACATTATTTTGAAATATGAGCATTAATCACAGCAGAAAATTATTCAGGTGGATGCAGCAAAGTCTGTGGTTTTATAATGCAATGTCTAATGCTGATATCTACAAAAAAAATTTCTGTGTGGAAAGGATATCATCTAACAAAAGAGACAAAGATGAGGTCTCTGACATACCAAGGAAAAAAACCAGGGACCATGATTATTAAGACTTAGCAGGAGGGAGATATAGCTCTGAGTCACCAAACTAGATTAGGTCCTCGAGGAAATCTGTAAAATTAAGTCTATAAAAGCTGGCCCAGCTGGTTAATTAGCACACTGTACAGCAGATTATGTTTTATAGTTTGATTTTTAAATTCAAAGCTACAACCTAATAAGTCAAGCCAATTATATTACTGAGGACTTGATGACTTCTTCCTTCTTATATGAGCTCACCACCAATCGCTAAACTTGCATTTATACACAGTAAGGCCCATCTTTGTTATGTGCCTGATTTCTCAAACCTCCATGTTAAAGCATTATCAGTGGACAAGGAAATGCTTCCAGAACTGCTAACCCACAGAACACCAGGCTCAGACCCCAACTAGTGCCAACTGAAGGAAATGATTCATTTATTAAGGTTGTAATTATAGCTATGAAACAGCTGGTTATGGGTTCTTTCACCAGGCCTGAGCTACTTTCTAACATCTGTTGTTAGTGAGTAGAGAAAGCACTGGCATATTCTTAAGTATCCTCTCCTAGACAGGGAAAAAAAAATGTATTTCAGAGGGCTTAGGGTGATCAGTTTAGACAATGAACAATAAATAGGTCAAATGTTGGTGAGTCAAGATGACCAATATGAGAACTTGAACAGGATCAAATACTGGAGACCTTGTGACATCTTCCAGTTAACACAAAAGACCCCTGTCAAGCACGTTATACTAAAATGAGCTCAACTGCTCCTCAGTTCTAAGCTCCTGCTGCTGCTATTGCTGTTCTCCAATTGCTCTCCACTTCCACTTCATTACAGACCCTGTGTGTTTTGCTTTACATAATTCATATTTCTTTCTCTTAATCTCTCTCTCTCTCACACACACACACACACACACACACATATACACACTCACACACACAAACTTAATTTTGTCCTGAATATGCTCTGCATTCTTCCTATTTTCTTATTTTCTCATGCTGTTTCATTAGCTCAAAGTGGCTGTTACCTTTGCTCTACCACCTCTCCCTTTCAAAATTTTATTTATCCTTACCATCCAAATAAGCCTTTTTCACAAACACTATCCATCTTGTTTCCAGTTGCAAGATGAATCAGTGTAATCTAGTTGTTCAGAAAGATTGTTGGGGCGCACCTGTGTGGCTCAGTTGGTTAAGCTGCTGCCTTCAGCTAAGGTCATGATCCCATGGTCCTGGGATTGAGCCCCACATCTCTGGCTTTCTGCACAGTGGGGAGCCTGCTTCTCTTCTGCCTGGCATTCCCCCTCCTTGTGCTTGTTCTCTCTATCTCCCTCCCTCTCTCTCTCTCTCTGTCAAATAAATAAAAATCTTAAAAAAAAAAAAGAGAGAGAGAGAGATTGTTTGATCCCCTTTGCATAAATTCAATTGCTCTGGGGCACCTGGGTGGCTCAGTGGGTTAAGCCTCTGCCTTCGGCTCAGGTCATGATCTCAGGGTCCTGGGATTGAGCCCTGCATCCAGCTCTCTGCTCAGCTGGAAGCCTGCTTCCCCCTCTCTCTCTGCATGATTCTCTGCCTACTTGTGATCTCTCTCTCTGTCAAATAAATAAATAAAATTTTTTTAAAAAATTCAATTGCTTTAACACTTCTTACTTGCACCATATTGGGCAAATTACTTAACCTCTCTTTGTCAGTTTTCTTATCAATAAAATGGGAAAATAAATTTACCTTCTTTAAGAATAAAATGAGATTATATTTAAACATTCCCTAAAACAGTGACTGGCAGGTACTAAGTGCTCAAATAGCTTTTTATTAGTTTCTGCAGCACCAAACTCTCTCTACCCAAAGCCATATTTGTGGAGAGAATATTTGAAGGCTAAGATCATATAAAGAAAAACAAATCACATCTTTTATGATGATGTCCTCCAAATAAAGAGACTCAACATTCCATTCAAGTGATACCTTATCTCAACTATAAGTACTCATCCTCATGTTTCTGAAACAAAATGATAATTTGGTTCACTTTGGGTGATTCAGAATGCATGTAAGTCCTTTTACTGGTCACTCTGTGTTAATCCTCTAGTTAGATGTTATCTCATTGCCATAGAGCTTTCCCTCACATTCCCAGGGTGGGGTGTAACCTTTAAGAAGATATTTAATATATACAGAATCCTAGCTCCTGACAATAATCACATGGTAGATAGTAAAATGATAGGAATGAATTAGATTTAGTTAACTTTATTAGGACAATTAGCAGTAATTACCAGTGTTAAACAAATGGAAGGATCTTACTGCTACTTAAAGGAATAGGTCATCAGAATGATTCAGAATGAATTTTAAGGACTGGATTTTAACCTAAATAAATTATTTTGAGGATGCCAAGCAAGGGCCAGAATTTTGATACTTCCATTAGAGACTGTTTCATGAGAAAAGTGTACTTTAGAGTTTTGTTCTTTGGAGGCTTGAATTATGTCAGACAGTGAATTACTTCATCTTTCAGGATCAATAAACCACTTCAAGCTTTAGAACTAGGTTCCTCTTTCAAACCATGACTATAATGAGATGACACAGCAAGTTGCCTAAGGAAGAAGCTAACACTAAGAAAAGCAAAGTCATACCAACTGAATGTCAATACCATTAGCATTTATTAAGGACAACAGGAGGCACTATATGTCTTTGCTTTGTAAATGCATCCAATCAGTAAATTCTTATATATTCTGACCTTTCAAGTGTTCTACACTGAGGAATAAATAAATTAAAGGAAAAGTATAAAGGGCAGAGATCTGGCAGAATATGTTATTATTTATATACTCTGAAAAAGATATTTTCTACCAAGTTCTAATAAATGTTTGCTAAATTTCTAGATTTCATGCCTGTCCTTGTTTCTGAAAATTACATGCTTTGTTTTGCCACTGTTAAAGAGTAGGAATAAAAGTTCAATTGCTATTTTATTTTTTTTTTTAGCTGCAGTTAAGGTCAGTACAGAGATAAAGAATTCGCAAATTGGCTTTCCTTAATAGAAAAGTGCCTATTTGAGAATGTGCAGCTCCAGTAATATGATGAGGCTCTCTAATACCTAGTAATAATTTTTCTTTATGGGAGAATTGAGCAATTAAACAATTGAAAAATAGCTTGATTGTCTTTTTCAAGTCCTAAGTTTACCCATACTAGTGGGACCAAATAGATGGAACTGAAATATTTCCTCTGCCTGACTCCTTGAAGTATATGACCATTCTTCACCTACCACACTATTGTGCCCAACCAGGCAGAATAGCTGGAAAGGCATTATCGGTCTGTGTAAGAGGCTTTGTCCTCTTTTGCATGAACTGCACACATCAGTGAGGATAGAGAGGAGATTTGGGTAGTACAGGTGAGGGGGACAAGGATGCACTCTAAAATTATGTCATATTTTACAGCCACTAAGTCTACACTTTGGATTCATCTTAAAACTGGAAAGTTAATTTTAATCTTCACTCTCCTTCCCAGTCAATTCCTGTCCAGTCTACCCTTTAAATAGACCATGATTCCATCCTTCCTTTCCATTCTTCTCTGTGGAGAGAATTTGGCACTGCAGCAATCTTAATTTATTTTTGTCCAGGAAAAGGAGATGAAAACTTTTGAGGATGGGTGGTTATGTTGACATTTGTAAATAAGGACATAAACCATCACTCATATGCATAAATTATGTAACATCCAATGCCTGTGATAGAGGAGAGGCATTAAATTCTAAGAGCCCATTTTTAGAAATTTTAGGTTCAGTTACTGTGCTGAACTGCCTTAGTAAATTAACCCTCAGAGCACTGAGGGATTATATATTGGGAAACCCTGTCTTCATTGGGTTGCTATTGAGGGTGTGGGACTGGGGGTGGGGAGAGGTAAGAACAGAGAGCATCACATTTCATCACATGTCACTAACATCCAACAACAGTTTTATGAAAGAGGCAACTTTAGGTAAACAGTGGGGAAAGCCCTTGAAAAACAGACATCTGAAGAGC
Organism: Taxidea taxus jeffersonii; assembly: GCA_003697995.1. NCBI lineage: Eukaryota > Metazoa > Chordata > Mammalia > Carnivora > Mustelidae > Taxidea > Taxidea taxus. The sequence goes on along the minus strand of RCUC01133383.1, from coordinate 5,604 downwards.
AGCACTAGAGTCTGTTTCAAGAGTCTAATTTATAAAGATCAGAGCCTGGATCAGAGTCCTTCAGGACTGCAGACCAGCTATACACGTGAGCACAAGGAGGCTCCTCCTCACCCACAGCAGCTTTCTGAGGACCCCAAGGCAGCTGGTATCCTCAAAGCAGAGTATGGTCCAGGTTCAAGGAGATCTTACAAGTTATAGATATTCTGAAGAATCTGATCTCCTTAAACCACAGAATCTTCACAATCAAAATACAAATGCCTACTGCCCACCCCAGAAGATTTTGAATTACACTTCTGGTTAGTGAACATCCATGGGAGAGAACCTTGGTTCCAGGTAGGAGCGCCCAGAGGAAGTAATAAATGCAGCCTCTAATTCAGTACTTTTTCTACATGAAGTACTTCACACAGTGTTTTACATATGTAGTTTCATTTAATATTTCATCTTCACAATACTAACATGAAGTAAGTGCTGTTAGTGTCATTTTAGCCATAAGAAATCTGAAACTCAAAGAGTAACCTGTAAGTGACAGAGCCAGAATTCAACCTAACTCCTCTTTATGCCAAATCCAAGCCCTTTTTAATCTACCATGACAGAATACCTCCTCTTTGAGATTGTCATGGTTCTAACTCTTATATAGATACTTACTCTATGAGCTTGAATGGCTGGGGAGTTAAGGAGAGGGTAGATCATCATGTCTCACTTTCTTTAAAATCTTACTGAAAAACTTGTATTTCTATTTTTAAGAATCCCTCAAGACAGGGTTAAAATGAAGTTAAATGAGCTAATATCATCAGATTTTTTTTCATGTGTAGATTGCTAACTCACACTTATTTTAGGAAATACCAACATTTTAAATGGCTTCCATATCCTTCCCAGTCATTGGTAAGCAAACAGATTTCTTGGGCTCATCATGTGCCCTGAGGCCCACTTAGGAAGCCTCATCTCTCCATTCTTACCACATCTTCTAGATCAGTGTCTAGGCCCTCCAAGTCCCAAGTTATAAGCTCATCAGGCTTTTCTGTGTATTTTCTACTTTGTCCTGATGCCAGCAGTATATTTTGGTTGACTCGACTGATCAGGACACATTAATACTACTATTTTCCTCTTTTTTCTCACCATTTTTTCCCCTAAAACTAAGTCCATTACTACTGGAATCAAATAGTAAAATCACTTCAGCAGAACTTTGTTAGAAATCTTAGCGTTACCCCTGAGGTGCCCACCCCCCCAACCTTTTTTTAAGTACTCAGAAACTCCACATTTTTGGCTATATATAACATTAGTATCTACATACTAATTTTTAAATGACATTTCTAATTAAAAGCAAGAAAGCCATGAGAGACTATGGACTCTGAAAAACAATCTGAGGGTTTTGAAGGGGCAGGGGTGGGAGGTTGGGGGAGCCAGGTGGTGGGTTTTATGGAGGGCACGTATTGCATGGAGCACTGGGTGTGGTGCATAAACAATGAATTCTGTTACACCGAAAAGAAATTAAATAATTAATTTTTTTTAAAAAGACAAGAAAAAGAAGTATACCCTAACAGTGAACATTAAAATTAATCATTATTACATCTTAAAGTAGTAAGGAGAGAAGTACCATCAAATTTACAAATCAGCAATTTGTATCCCAGATAATAACTGGTGGCCCATCTTTGTCTTGCCATAGGATTCTGACACAGAAGAAATTTGACTCCTCCATATGCTTATTGCCAAATCTGACAATCTCTTCATGCTCCCCCTGGGGCAGAGATTTATTATCTGACTACCAACATAGCACAATAGGAGCCAAGGATTGATGAGCACAAAGTCCACCCAGGTCCTCAGGGGCAGAAATCTACACAGACAGAACAGGGAATAGTTAAAAATGGAAAACCATGTAAAAGTTCTAGCCAATTTCCCTCTAAATTATTATCTGAGAATGATCTCATAGAAAAGAGGTTTGCATTTTAACTTACATGACAAGGAGGATTGTTGCTCATTTGTTGACCTGAAATAATGATCATGTGGTTTCTTTAAGGCAGCTGTCTATAATATAACGGGATAGATAGGTGAGGGAGAGGCCAATAACAAGAGTGACAACATGTCTTTTTGTCACAGGCAACTGGCATATCATATGACTAATCTTCCCCTGTTTAGAGACAGATAAAGTGTGGGAATGCCCCATTAGCCATGAAATGGGATTGCTCTGAGTGTGAAATGAAGATAAACTGGGACTCTGCAACCCTATTGGTAAATAAGAACTAGTTGCCCTACTTAACATCGTTCATGATGTAACCATGGTGGATGGTCATTCATCAAATTTTAAAGCGCTGTAATTACCTGGATGAATTGGTCTGAGAACAGATTATGCTGCCAAGGTGGTGATAAAGAATTTAGAGACAGCCCTTTCTAATAGACCAGCTTTTTGTAATATAAATTAGTGTTTTCATTTCATTTCAGGTTTTAGTTAATTAGCTAAGTTTAAGTGGAAGAAATCAGGATCTTGTATAATTCTTTTAAAAACATGGATCACAAGGAAGTAAACTGGCTGTTTAACAAAGCCTCTTCCCTATATCCAGTCACTTTAAAGCAATGGTAAGGGGCACCTTGGTGGCACAGTCAGTTGAGAGTCTGACTATTGGCTTCAGCTCAGATTGTGGTCTCATGGATGTAAGACTGAGCCCCACGTCAGGCTCCACACTGGGTCTGTGTAAGCCTTTCTTTCCATATCTCACTGTTTCTTTGCTTCTCTAACCTGTGCTCATATGCACATATGCTCACTCGCTCTCTCACTCTCAAATAAGTAAATCTTTAAAAAATAAATAAAGCAATGGTAAGAAAAATTTTCTTTCTTAGTGGAGTACAAAAGCTTGCAATTAGTTTGAGATGGCAAGAACTACACATGGTAACATAAACACACGTTGTTTACTGCCTTATTAATTTAGGCCATTCTAACTGATATAACCCGGTATCTCAATGTGGTTTTGATTTGAATCTCCCTGATGGCTAGTGATGATGAACACTTTTTTATGTGTCTGTTAGCCATTTGTATGTCTTCATTGGAGAAGTGTCTGTTCATGTCTTCTGCCCATTTTTTGACATGATTATCTATTTTGTGTGTGTTGAGTTTGAGGAGTTCTTTATAGATCCTGGATATCAGCCCTTTGTCTGTATTGTCATTTGCGAATATGTTCTCCTATTCCGTGGGTTGCCCCTTTATTTTCACTGTTTTCTTTGCTGTGCAGAAGCTTTTGATCTTGATGAAGTCCCAAAATTTCATTTTTACTTTTGTTTCCTTTGCCTTTGGAGACATATCTTGAAAGACGTTGCTGTGGCCGATGTCGAAGGGGTTACTGCCTATGTTCTCCTCTAGGATTCTGATGGATTCCTGCCTCATGCTGAGGTCTTTTATCCATCTTGAGTTTATCTTTGTGAATGGTGTAAGAAAATGGTCGAGTTTCATTCTTCTACACATAGCTGTCCAATATTCCCAGCACCATTTATTGAAGAGACTGTCTTTTTTCCTGCTTTGTTAAAGATTATTTGACTATAGAGTTGAGGGTCCATATCTGGGCTCTCTACTCTGTTCCACTGGTCTATGTGTCTGTTTTTATGCCAGTACCATGCTATAAGACAATTTTTCTATTATGTATATCCATTTGTGGAATAATTTATTCTTTCTCCATATTATGATTTCATTTCTGTCATTTAACAACTTTCTGTGTATATGGAAGTCTGTTAATTAACTGAATATTCTATGGCACTAATTTCATCCTAACATGATTACTATAACTTTGTGACATTAACATCTTCTAAGCTAGGTCTCCCCCTTGTTCTTCAAAATGGACTATTTGGGTTTTTTCATCCAAATAGATTTTAAAATCAATTTGTTTTACACAAAAACACCTTTGGTATTGTGACTGACATTTCAATAAAAATAACATTAAATGGGGGATAACAAACATCTTTAGGACAATAGTGTATCTCTAACATTTCAGGAAAGATTATCTTCTCTACACAAGCTTCACACACCTTTGACTTAAATCTGGGTATCTTATAGTTTGAGTCACTAATGTAAACATATATTTATATATATACACACATATATATATTTTTTAAGATTTTATTTTAATTAATCTCTATACCCAACATGGGGCTCAAACTCACAACTCTGAGATCAAGAGTCACGTGTTCTACAGCCTATTTTAATATATTTTTAAATATTTACTACTGGCTTCAGGAATTTTCTTATATTAATCCTAAAACAGCAATATGATAGAGATTTTAATATTTGGTAGATTTACTATTTGGTAATTTAATATTTGGTAGATTACCTTGAATTTTCTTTGTAAACAGTATTTTTCTATTATTATTTCTATTATTCTAATCCTATATTTTTTATATCTTTTTCTTGTCCTTGTGAGCTGACTAGGACCTCCAAAATGAATGGAAGCAGTGACTGGAGACACTGCAGCTTCATTTCTGCTTTGAAAAAAAAAAAATGATTCTATCATTTCATTGTTAATTATGTGTTTTGGTGTAGTTTTGGTAGCTAACCTTGGTCATCTTTATCACATTAAGTTTTCCTTCTATTGAGGTATACTATTAAGATCTGTTATTGTTGTCCAATCTGTTTTTAAAGCATCAGTGTTAGATTTTATTAAATGCTTCTATAAAGATGCCACATTTAGTTTTTTTAAGATTTTATTTATTTAACAGTGCACAAGCAGGGGGAGCAGCAGGCAGAATGAGGGGGAAGCAGGCTCCCGCTGAGCAGGGAACCTGATGCAGGCTGATCCCAGGACTCTGGGATCATGACCTAAGCCAAAGGCAGACTCTTAAATGACTGAGTCATCCAGATACCCTGAAGATGACCACATTTAATGATGCTTTAACCCTCTTCAATTTCTTTGGTACACCTAAATTGGTCCTAATGTACATATGTATGTAACTTGCAAGATTTTGTCAGCTTAGTTTTTTTATTCATAATTTTTCATCCTTCTTCATGATATCCCCATATATTTAATTTTAAATCCCTTTGTTTGATTTTTATATCAAGATTATATTAGCCTGATAAAATGATTCAAGGAATATTCCCTTTTTTCATTGGTTTGTATAAAATTAGAATTATCTCTGAACAATTGGTAAAACTCTCTTTAAAAATAATCTGGTGGTAAAAAAAAAAATCTGGTGGATAGTAAACTTTTTTTTGGTATATTTATATTTACTGATTAAGTTTCTTGACTGGTTATAAGATGACTTTAATCTTTTATTTCCTCTTTAGTCAGTTTGATATGTAAGATTTTGCTAGATAATGTCCATTTTATAAAAATGTTCAAGTTGGTTCCCCGTTTTCTTTTTCACTGAAGATATATATTTAAGACTAATAACTTTTAAAAATATACTTTGCGGGAGGCCTGGGTGGCTCAGTGGGTTAAAGCCGCTGCCTTCGGCTGGGGTCATGATCCCAGGGTCCTGGGATCGAGCCCCGCATCGGGCTCTCTGCTCTGCGGAAGGCTGCTTCCTCCTCTCTGCCTGCCTCTCTGCCTACTTGTGATCTCTGTCTAGCAAATAAATAAATAAAATCTTTAAAATATATATATATACTTTGCTGTTATAATATTGCAT
>ML102365.1:192963-217873 GCA_003697995.1 Taxidea taxus jeffersonii | reverse complement strand
TTTTTTTTTTTTTTTTCCTAAATGAAATACAGTTGACATATAAAGTTATGTTAGTTTCAACCACACAGTGATTCAACAATTCTATACATTACACTGTGCTCACCAGGGTAAATATAGTCACCATCTGCTGCCTTAGGACATTATTACAATACTACTGACTGTATTCCCTATGCCATGCTTCTCATGGATGCTGTCCTTTGACTACCTTTCCTGACTGTTGTAAAAACTTCCTTCTGTCACAACATGCTTCTTTCTAGGTGACCACTAGTCTTTCTCTAGCAGTGATAACTTAAGGTTTTGATTGTTTCCTACTTCATGGTCAGTTTGCTTCACCTGGACAGGTGGTCCAGTTTTTAATGGTGTCTTCTTATGGAGTTCCCGGCTTTGTGCTCCCTTCTTCTGGCTGTGCCTGCTTCCGTCTGTAAACTTTGTCAATTCAGGAGGCTATGTCTGATACACAGAGAGGATTATTTAACATACTAACTTTGCTTTGCTTGCTTCTAAATTTTTTTTTATCCCATATGAGTTTAATTCTGTGAGCCTAATTTTGTGCTTTTTGTGCATAAGAATTTCTAGTTGCTGCCATTTATCATTCCCTCACTTGGCAGGCACCGTGTTCAGCATATAGAGATAACCTAATATTATTAATAATATTTAAACCTATAAGGGGCTAACAAATGTACCCCAAGAAACCAGAACCAAACCTCCAATGTAATAGGGCAAATCCCTGCACCTACTCACCAGAATGTATTTAGAAAATTCACTTCAGTTTATGGATAATGAAGATTCTAGTAAGATATGGGGCTGCAGAGATATGAAGGAAGCATGGGATCATTCAGCTCCCGTGGAAAGTACATTATGTCATTAAGGGGAAAAACAAGCTCCCACACAAAGAGTAAGCTGGGAGTAAATTGAACATTCTAAATTATTAAAGGGACTTGACAGAATTTGACCTGGCTAAGCTTTCAGAATATGCAAACAAACAAAGCCCGATAAGAAGGTATAAATGACCTAGTCAATCAAATATCAGATAGCATCACCAAATGAACAGAGCTGATCATCCCTCAGAGAACTTATCAGAGCTCCAGGGAAAGGAGGGTGAGGATTTTATGCATGTCTAGCATGCTGCCCCTTACATAGACCCATACTTAATTGGGCTGATAATTTCATTTTACCCGACAGATAACAAGGAAAACCTTAAAAAAAAAGAGTCATTATTTTAAAAACTACTAACAATAATAATGAAAAACAAGAGTGAGGCAAAGTTTGGATCAGAAACTTGAGATATCAGTGTAGGAGAGCCTCATCCTTTGAATCGCAATGGAAAGAAAAATGAAAACTTGGTTATAGAGATATAGAGAATGAACACTTGTGTCAATACCATTATATTGAACCCTGTTATCTTGTTCTATGGAAAATGCACTAAGAATGCTGCAGCTTGAAAATTTTGGGATAATCAAGAGATTGATTCATTAATTCACTGTGAACCTCCTGTGTGCCAAGCAATGTAATAGGTATAGAGATAGAGGTCCTTGCTTTAAAGGAGCTCATAGTTTATTTGAGAGAGCAATATAAACAAATAAAGAATAATACAGTGCTGTAAGAGCTACGATATATATAAGAAAAAAAAGTGAGGTCCTGTGAGGTTTGGAAGGACCTTCTGAATTTTGAAAAAAACAATTTTTAGAAGAGTTTTAGCTCAAGTGTATTTTCATATTTGAAATACGTGATATTTCTCCTTTAATCATGTCCTAACCAGCTAAGTAAAAGTTTTCCATCTTTGAGTGCAATACTCATCTTCCTGTCCTTTGGGCTAAGGGTAGGGGGATGGGAGGAGAGAGAGAATGAGCTCTTCTCATTTTTGCATAGAACTATGTCCAATAATTAATTGGCTGGTGATAGAATCAGGGGTTGGAAAGAGAGATCATGTAGGTTGAGCTCCCGTCCCACACAAAAATGTCCTCTTCAGCATACTCACAGGTGTCTCTCTGGTTCCTTCTGAACAAATCCAGGGGCAAACAGTCCCTCATTGCTAGTCAGCTCCTGTAGGAGAAAACTTCTTTATCCTGAGCAGAGGCCATTGTCTGTCATTTCCTTGTTGGCTGCTAATTCCATCCTCTGGAAAAATGACAGTAAACACAATATATCACCCACAGGATACCCTTACTATAGAGGAATACCTGTACTCAGGTTTTCTCTAGAATTTGTACCCCTTCTCTGTTCTCATTTCCTTCTGTGTATTTTTCCTCTGTGTATTTTCCTTCCTTCCTCTTTGATACTTTGGCTTTAAAAATGCATAGCTTTAATAGATCTGATTGACAAAATACAAAAGTCTTTTTTTCTAAGCAAGCTGTGCTTAAAAAATTTCAAATGGGATCAGAGTGTGAGGTCCATCAGATTCCCCACCATCTAAAACCCAAGCCTTGTTTGTTAACATTAAGGGGGTAAGGAAAGGCCTGTCTGAAACCCACCCACTATTTTCAGAGGACAACATACAGCATGTTTATCTATAAAGGGCAGTGCTGAGTTGTCTTAAGATGTGGCTTGGCTGGGACGCCTGGGTGGCTCAGTTGGTTAAGCGGCTGCCTTCGGCTCAGGTCATGATCCCAGCGTCCTGGGATCGAGTCCCACATCGGGCTCCTTGCTCAGCAGGGAGCCTGCTTCTCCCTCTGCCTCTCTACTCTGTCTGCCTGTGCTCGCTCCTGCTCTCTCTCTGACAAATAAATAAATAAAATCTTTAAAAAAAAAAAAAAAGATGTGGCTTGGCTAATGTCTCCATGCTGGAAGTCACCTGGGAAGAAGACAAAGTGTCCAAAGAAAGAAATGAGGGGTGCCTGGGTGGCTCAGTGGGTTAAGCCTCTGCCTTCAGCTCGGGTCGTGATCCCAGGGTCCAGGGATTCAGCCCCGCATCGGGCTCTCTGCTCAGCAGGGAGTCAGCTTCCCTTCCTCTCTCTCTGCCTACTTGTGATCTCTCTCTCTGTCAAATAAATAAAATTAAAAAAAAAAAAAGAAAGAAATGATAGCTAGACATGCCTCAGGTCTAATTACCAATTTACCTCTTTGTCTCTTTGGCTGGAAGAGGAAAATATATCAAATATACCACATTTGAAAGCTGTATTCCTAGAAAACATGGGCCCGAAATGTCACAGAATCTGACCAGCCGGAGCAAGAGTTCTCTATATCCGGGGAAGGGCAGATTCCTTTTTTGAGAGGACAGTGTAGAGGCTCGAACTGTCTTCCTCCCTCACACATAGAGTTTCTTGAGGTATTTGAATACCGAGCATTTTGAAGAAAAAGACTTTGTATCTCCAAAGAGCTAGTGCAGTAGTAGTATTTAGCAGAAATGCAGTGATATTTGCTAAATGAAATGCCTCCTCATCATCCACTAGTCTGTTAAAGTAACTCTGAGTAATGGTGCACCTGGAATGATGTAAAACCCCTCACGTGTAAAGTGTCCCACAATGGGCTTCCCTCCACGGTTGCTTCCAGAACTCATTACTCTGCCTCCCTGGAGAGTTTGTGTCTCTGTGCTCAGAAGCCAGTCTAGCACTGACCAGCAGTTTAATCAGTGAGTCTTTCCTTGTTCTGAATAGACACAGGAATAATGGACGCACAGCCCTATGTCAGCAGGCTCCACAGTCATCCCCTCCATCAAATCAAAGGATAGAACCCAATGCAGGACTTGATCCCAGAACCCTGGGATCATGATCTGAGCCGAAGGCAGATGCCCAACCGACTGAGCCACCCAGGCGTCCCCTGTAAACACTTTAAAATGTATATTTAATAGAACAGAAGTATTTTTAAAACTATACAGTGTCCTATAATGACTTAGGGTTATTTTTAAATGATTTTTATACTAAACAGCTATTGCTTATCATCTTTTATAGTTCATTTATCCCATCAACAGTTATCGAATGACAATGTATTTGGCATATAAGAGAAGAAGAAAGAGGGCCTAGCATAGAATTTGACATGTAGTATTTAATAAATATTGCTTTAGTATTATATATTTAATCTTCACAACCATATTGCAGAGAGCTAAATGGAAACTCTGTGAGTGTAGGTAATTTACTCAGTCACAAAGTTAGATAAATTTAGAGACTGGGTTTATGAGATATGGCTTTGATTCCAGTGCCTATTCCATTATATCACCATTGCCATTTGACTGGGAATGAATAGTAAGTAGTAGGCTAGAGTTAGATGGTAGTGGGCCTTGAGTGCTAAGCTAAGGGGGGCTTGGGTTTTATTCAATATTCGATGTTTCATTCATGTTGAATTCCCTACTGATTGGCTAAAGCAGTGTTTCCTGTTTTTGCTTGAACTTAAGACTCACTGAAGATTTGATATAAATACCAATTATCAGATGCTGCCTTATAGATTCTGCTTCAGTGTGTCTCAGACTTGACCTGGAACTCTGTATTCTTAATGCACCCCCCCTAATAAACTTCTCATCTGGCAACCTGGAAAACACTGGGCCAAAAGATTTGCTTGGTCCTTCTAATCTTGTTACCACTTTGTCTGACTAGGTTTACATATAATCAGAAATTATTAAAAGAAAGCATTTTGTTGACTAAACAGATCTTCTCTGAAAGTCCTCAGAAGCAATCTGATTGCCAGTCGGCTCTGAATTCCTGTGTTACCTGCAACAGACATGGCTGCTTATCTTGTGGACACTCTAGGCCACTTGATTGGAGGGATGACAGTGGTCACTGCAGCTCATAGTGACTCTCGGGGGGATGGCTGCACATTCTCTTTGAAGTACCAGCTTTGGAGAAGTCTCCACTGGCAAGTGCACTTGACGATATCTGACACGTGAGATGAGGTATTGACAATGGCACGTCCGAAGCTCATTTTGAAAAGGGCACTTCTAAAGTACTCTTCACAGTGCGGCTGCAAGAAAGGCAATTCTCTCTGTAGTTGGGAAAAATGCAGAATAAGCAGACGTTTAAAGAGTCTGATTATTCTTTTTTTTTTGAGATTAAATATTGCATATTTATTGAAATTAAGCTTTAGTGTGATAGAGTATTCTTAAGAAAATTAGCACTTAGCAAGCTATATAAATAGAAAGTAATACAATAAATTTCAGATGTTAACATTAAAATATTAGGAACTTTATCAGTAGGAAAACAAATCTAAAGGAACCATTCTGTTGGATCATTCTAATACATTTGTTTAAAATAACACTGTGTTTAATGTGCAAAAAAATCTCTTGGGTGGGGGGGTGGGGTGGGGGATGTCACATGCTTAAATGGGGGGGAAGAAACTCTTTGTGATTTGTTTAGCAGAGCCCAGGATGAGTAGAGGAAATTGTATTTGCTGTTTGGCCAGTGTGAAAGAAAACAATTTTCATGATGCTTGTTAAAGACAGTAAGTCAGACTATTCAAGATTATGTCAATAGATAGGTATAGGGACCACTTTTACAGTGAGGGAGAAAGATTGGGCTCATCTCTAAATATAACCCACCTAAGTGGGAATTGATAACGGAGGAGCAGGGTGAGAGTCCGGGGTGGGGCTACTAAGAGGAACTATCAAAGGTAGAGGGGGATTCTAGCTAAGCAGATGGAACAGCATTTATGCTGGAGACAGGCCAGGGTAATCAGATGTTACCTGGAAGATTGTAGAGGATGAGGAGCCTAATCAGATATGAAGGTAAGTGGGAAAATGGTTCTTTAAACTGACCTAGCACTGTCTTTCTAAAACTATATTCTATAAATAAGTACACAGATGGTCCTAGGAGAAGGTTTGGGAGCTAGACTACAGTTTGGTCAGGCAAAGAATCTTTGTCACCAGCATTCTTGAAAAGAGCAAAGAGTCTTTTTCATCTTCCCCATGAATTTTTCCTTGAATTCTTTGAATTCTTCCTTAAATGCTATGGTTTATGGTGCTATTGGCACTAGAAGCTAATTCCATGAAAGTTGTTGTGACCCATGTATGATGAATAAGAAAGGGTTAATGTTTGCTTTGCTGGCCTCAAGCTGATCTTATGGCCCCAGAGTGGTATGGCCAGAAGATTTTTGATGTGAAAAATGGAGAGATAGTGTCTTCCTGGGTTTAGAAGCTGCAAGACTTTCAAATTCTTGAGTTGGATATAAGTGGCTTCTCCTACAAAAGATGTAAAAAATTTATTGTCCCCTTCTCATGGAAATAAAGTGAATTCCTACTTAGAGTCAGAATTTTGACATTGCATTTAGAAAGTAGATTTAGAGAAAAAGAATAATTGATAAAGTAAAAGAGAAATATTATTAGCAGTTCAGTATCTTATAATCTATTATTTATTTGTATTTTTTAAAATTTTATTTTATTCATTTAGTGTTCCAAGATTCATTGTTTATGCACCACACCCAGTGCTCCATGCAATACGTGCCCTCCTTAATACCCACCACCAGGCTCACCCATCCCTCTACCCTCCTCCCCTATAAAACCCTCAGTTTGTTTTGCAGAGTACACAGTCTCTCATGGTTCATCTCCCCCTCCAATTAACTAAGTGCAGAGAGTCAACCAAGAACCATGCTTGCATGATTCAGGTATAAATAACCGTATACATACAAATATGTTTTTAGATGAACTGTTTCCTAATTACATGTTTTTTCAATTCATAATATTTTGGCTCCTTTCAACTGATCTCTTTGCTTCTTTCCTCTTTCAAGAACATTTCCAGAAGCAGGAAAACCCCAATCTCAGAGGAATTAGTTAATCATACAGAGGTCACAGTTATGGAATCCATGTTGTCTTGGATGTCCAAGCCATGAGTCCATCCACCCCAGAAATGGGTGTAAACATGAACCATTCCTATGTGGAAAGTAATAGGAGTCAAAAGTTAATATTACGGTTCAAGAAGTCTTTTATTTCTGAATCCTCCCATCTTTGTTTCACCAAAAACACTATAAACTTCCTATTTTTTTTGCACACTGTTACTATTATAGCCTATAAAAAGTTTGAGATTGCAACATTATCTTTGCATATTTTAGCTATCTTAGCATATTCCAGTGCGGAGTAGGAAACATAACTTCTACTTAATAAACATTGAATAAGGGCTAATTCTGGAGAAACCGTGTTTATTGTAGGATTAGGCACAGCTGAAGAAGGATGCAAACTCTAAATTGGTTTCACTAGCACCAGAGCACTGCTCTTTTGCTACTGTTGTATTTGAGGGGTAAAATGATTCCTCAGAGTTTTGTATCACCATCTATTCCTCAAAGAGTTTATATTTGTAGAGATCAAAAAGATTCTGGGGGTCTCTGAAAAGACATCACCCAAATAGTCAGCGATTTCTCCTTCTGTGGATGGAGTCATGCATAATGAATGTTCTGAGATGGCTGCAGGAGTTGTGCAGCTATAATTAATGTTATAGAACCCAGTGGAGTTCATTTAATCAAGTCTGTAATGGTGGTATTGACTGTAAAATCTAATGAAGTGATACTAAACATAGTTGATTTGAGATTGGAGTGGGAGTGTTCAAAGACATGTTTGATGCCATTTGTAGCCTAAAATATTGATAAGGACGAAAGCACAGAGAGTTAGGGCAGTGGAGAACCTCCTTGCTTTCATTTTGAAAGTCTATTCTACTATTTTGATTTGGGCAAAATCCAAAAAATCACTGTTCAAAACCTGTTCGCTCTCAACGTACACAGGGAAATTTCATGCTTTGAAGAATTAAAAACACACTTGCATCCTTCAAGGGCTCATGTGAGATTTGAAAAACAAGCTCTTATAAAATCTGTCTGCTATTACTGGACATTCAGTCATAAAATGAAAATAAATGACTGGATATGGTTAATGCAAAGGCTGAGTCAAGATGAATGCATGCATCATGTTGAGAGGAGAGGAAAAGGAAATGATTGTGAGGAATTTGTCAGAAGACATAGGAAAGACAGAGGAATTTCTCGAGCAGTAAGATAAAGTGCAAAACAAAAATGTTTTGAAAAGGCAGCATGTGCATGCTGTAGAGGTAACAGGAAAAAAATATTTGGTGTATTAGTTCAGGAGTCAAGATGAGAATCTTCAGTCTCATCGTAGTGCCTGTTTGAACTTTTAAGAGTAAATGACCTTGGCAGAAATTGTGAACAATAAACTTGATCTCTGTGGAAAGAAAATGCTGAGACTAAGATCAAAGTAATAGAATGAGAGGCATGGAAAATGACTTAGTACATTGAAATATAAAGCAGTTATCTGCAAATATTAGTATATGAAATAGCTGAAAGTTTCATTGAAGGAGAGAAGATATTTTGGAGGTTAGTATCAGCATGGAATGTAAGAGTTTATTTCCACGTTATTAAAGGATGCTCATAGCCTTCACATCCAAGTCCATTAATATAAATAAAATTGCACAAGCATTTGCAGAGGCTAGAAAAGGACAAGGAGGAATAAAAAGCTTAGACACAAAATGTCTCCAGCTTCTCAAGACACATTTCTCTGGTAATAAAGCTTTCTTCATTTAGAATATCCTGAATTAAAATAAATATACATTTACTTCTTTTCTTCTGCTTGCTCATTGAAATAGCCAAATATCCAAAATTACCCATCTAGGTGTCATTCATGTTTGTATTAGGAAAGATCATACTTTTTAAAGCAAAAGTAAAATTGTACCACTTGATTAGGTGGTCAGTATGTGTTCACATTACTGAGCCACATAGATCTGACCTGGGGCATCAGAAGCAATAGCAAACCCATGGAATTACTGGATTATATTGTCTTTAATTAAATTTGTTTAAATTTTATTTTTTTTTTAAATTGAATCTATGGGGGTGCCTGGGTGGCTCAGTGGGTTAAAGCCTCTGCCTTCAGCTCAGGTCATGATCTCAGGGTCCTGGGATCGAGCCCCCCATCGGGCTCTCTGCTCGGTAGGGAGCCTGCTTCCCTCTCTCTCTCTGCCTACTTGTGATCTCTATTTGATAAATAAATAAAATCTTTAAAAAAAATTGAATCTACGCCTAGAATGGAGCCTAATGCAGGGCTTGAACTCAAGACCCTGAGATCAAGAACGTAGCTGAGATCAAGAATTGGATACTTAACCAACTGAGCCACCCAGGCACTACAGTTTAAACAATAATTTTTAAATGGATTTTAATTTTTAATTTTTTTTTTAAAGATTTATTTATTTATTTATTTGACATAGATATCACAGTTAGGCAGAGAGTCAGGCAGACAGAGAGGGAAGCAGGCTCCCCGCTAAGCAGAGAGCCCGATGCGGGGCTCGATCCCAGGCTCCTGGGATCATGACCCGAGCCGAAGGCAGCGGCTTAATCCACTGAGCCACCCAGGCGCCCCTAATTTTTAATTTTTTAATTGTGTGAGGAATCACCTCTCGATACTATTATCCACCATCTTTGTAACATTTTATATTCCCACCAACAGTGTACAAGGGTCCCAATATTGTCAATGTGTTATTGTGTTTGTTTGTTTTGATAGTAGCCATCCTAATGGGTATAGCGTGGTATGTCGTTTTAGTTTTGATTTGCATTTTCTTCATTAATGACACTCAACATCTTTTCATGTGCTTTTTGGTCATTGGTATATCTTCTCTGGAGAAATATCTATTCAAACCTTCCCCCATTTTGAATCTGGTCATTTGTCTTTTTGTTGTTATGTTTTTAAAAATGCTTCTTATATTCTACATATTAATCCCGTATCAGATGTGTGATTTGTATAGTTAACCCTTGAACAACACAGAGGGCTAGGGGTGCTGGTCCCCTGTGCTGTTGAAAATCATGTACAAGTTTTGTCTCCCCCCAAATTTTCCCAATAGCCTACTGTTGACCAGAAGCCTTACTAATAACACAGGTGATTAACATATATTTATGTTACCATGTAGTATATATTATATTCTTACAATAAAGTAGACTAGAGAAAAGAAAATGTTAAGAAAACATAAGAGAAAGCACATTTATAGTACTGTACCATATTTATTGAAAAAAACTGTGTGTAAGTAGATGTGTGCAGCTCAAACCCATGTTTTTCAAGGGTCAACTGTAAATATTTTCTCCCATTTAGTGGATCACCTTTTTACATTGTTGATAGTATCTTTTGATGCACTTAAATTTTTAATTTTCATGAAGTTGAATTTGTCCCGTTTTGCTTTTGTTATCTGTCCCTTTGGTGTCATATCTAAGAAATCACTGTCAAATACCACATCATGAAGCTGTTGCTCTATGTTTTCTTGTAAAAGTTTATAATTTTAGCTCTTTTCTTTAATTATTTGATCCATTTTGAGTTCATTTTTGTATGGTGTTAGGTAAGGAACTTCTTCTTCTTCTTCTTCTTTTTTTTTTTTTTTTGCACTTAGATATCCAGTTTTCACCACACCATTTTTTGAAAAGATGGGTCTTTTTGTTCATTGAATAGTCTTGGCAGCCTTGTCAAAAATTATCTGACCACATACACAAGAGATTATTTCTGAAATATTTCTTCTATACCATTGCTTTGTTGTTTTTATGCCAGTTTCACATGGTTTTGATCACTGTAGATTTGCAGTTAAGTTTTTTTTTTAATATTTTATTTATTTATTTGACAGACAGAGATCACAAGTAGGCAGAGGCAGGCAGAGAGAGAGGAGGAAGCAGGCTCCCCGCCGAGCAGAGAGCCTGATGCGGGGCTCGATCCCAGGACCTGAGATCATGACCTGAGCCGAAGGCAGAGGCTTTAACCCACTGAGCCACCCAGGCGCCCCTGCAGTTAAGTTTTGAAAGCAGGAAGTGTGAGTCCTTCAACTTTGTTCTTCTTTTTCAAGACGGTTTTGATTAGTTGGGGATAGATTTTTCTATTTATGCACAAAACATCACAGAGATTTTGAAGGGATTGCATTAAATTTCTCTGTGTAGTATTGACATCTTAACAATATTAAGTCTTTATCCAACCCATGAACATGGGATATCTTGTCATTGTCTTTCTTTAATTTCTTTCAGCAACATTTCATAGTTTTCTTTGTATAAGTATCTCACTTTATTGGTTAAGTTAATTCCTAAGAATTTTATTCTTTGTGATGTTATTGTAAATGGAATTATTTTCATAATATCTTTTTGGATTGTTCATTGTTAATATATAAAAAATGTAGTTGATTTTTGTGTATTAACTTTAAATCCTTCTACTTTGCTTAGTTTGTTTATTAGTTCCAATAGTTTTTTTATGTGTGTGTGGAATATTTAGTGTCTTCTCCATAAAAGAGCATATCATCTGTGAATACAAGTAATTTTACTTTTTCTTCTCCATCTAGATGCCTTTTATTTCTTCTTCTTGCCTAATTGCTCTGGTTGAACTACTCAAGTACTCTGTTGAATATAAGCAAGTGAAATCAAGGATCCCTGTCTTATCCCTGATCTCAGAGAAAACGTTGCCAGTCTTTTGCTGTTGAGTATGATGTTCACTGTGGTTTTTTAATGTATGGCTTTTATTATTTTGAGGTAGTTTCCTTCTAATCCTAGTTTGTCAAGTGTTTTTGTCATGAAAGTGTGTTCAATTCTGTAATTTTTTTGCATCAATTGATATAATCATGCTTATTTCCTTTTCATTTTGATAGTGTGGTGTATCACATCGATTGATTTTTATATGTTGAACCATCCTTAGCCCTATTGTCTCATTGTCTAATTTATTTTCTTTGCATTTTTTCATGTGTTTGCTTGGTTTTATTTATTTGGCATCAAAGTCACTATGAAGACAAAATATATCTCCCCACCTGTGGTGGGGAGAAGAATGAATGTTACTTGCACCCATCTTTAGCACAAAGTTAACCATCTGTTAGGTTTTTTTTTTTTTTTAAGATTTTATTTATTTATTAGTTAGAGAGAGAGAGAGAGAGAGCGAGCACAGGCAGACAGAGAGGCAGGCAGAGGCAGAGGGAGAAGCAGGCTCCCTGCCGAGCAAGGAGCCCAATGTGGGACTCGATCCCAGGACGCTGGGATCATGACCTGAGCCGAAGGCAGCCGCTTAACCAACTGAGCCACCCAGGCGTCCCAGGTTTTTGTTTTTTTTTAAGTATTTTGTTTATTTATTTGGTAGAGAGAGAGAGAGTGAGCAAGTGCACAGGCAGGGGGAGTGGCGGGCAGAGGAAGAGGGAGAAGCAGACTCCTGCTGAGCAGGGAGCCAGCTGAAGGCAGATGTTTAACAAACTGAACCAGCCCCAAACCATCTGTTAGTTTTGAGCAATGAACAAATAAAATAATTTGGGGAGGAGTTAATCTTTAATCTTATTGGTCTTTTATATTTTATTTGAAATTTCACATATTTAACATTTTAAAACTTGTAATTCTTTATTTTTTGAATTTTCATTTTTATTTTTATTTATTTTTTAAAGATTTTATTTATTTATTTGACAGACAGAGATCACGAGGCAGAGAGGCAGGCATAGAGAGAGGGGGAAGCAGGCTCCCTGCTGAGCAGAGAGCCCTATGTGGGGCTCGATTGCAGGACCCTGGGATCATGACCTGAGCCAAAGGAAGAGGCTTTAACCCACTGAGCCACCGAGGCGCCCCCTCATTTTTATTTTTAACCTTTTCTATTTCTTTATCTTTTATCTTCCTTAAGATCTTTTAGTATTACATCTCTTACTATTTTTTGCTACATTGAAAATATTTTTTCCTGTCTCATTCTTAGTCTTTCATATATTTTATTGATTTCTGATTTGCTTTTGTAATAGCCAGCAAGAAACGTAGCTGGCAGAGACAGCAGAAGGCAAACTCTCCCAATAAATCAGAAGGATCAGATCCTTTTTTCTCAGCAGAACCTTTACATGCCTCCTACGTTTCTCCCAGAACTTTCAAGCTTGGATGTTCAAAAAGCCTCATCCAGAAGACTAGGGAGAAACATAGCCTACTTCTTTCCAGGGTTATAATTCTTGTGCAGATCATATAACCAGCATTTTACACTAGTCTCACCTTATATGATCATTTGCTGGCTTAAAATTTCTGGATTCCTCCTTTTTGCTTTATCTCACTAGATGTGAATGCATGCATGTGTGTGAGTGTGCACGTGCGTGCGTGCATGCATGAGTGCACATATACATGGAGTTACTGTCCTCAGAAGAGGACACTTCCCTTCTCTTACATCCATCTCAAGCATTGGCTGTTTTCTCCTATACCCCTTAAAGAACTGTGTCAGGGTGTGAGGAAGACATTTCCTTGCCCTCCTCTCTTCCTCCTTCCTAACTCCCACCTCACTTTGATGCTCATGCCATCAGATTATATTAATCACTATTCCTTCATTGCTGTCATTTACTGACCCTGGTGTCAGTTTCCCTCATATCTAGATGATTTTTACCCCTGGCTCACTGTCAGTCTCTCTAATGTAATTGTTGTCTTAATTCTTTATTACAGTACCAGTCACATAATTTGTGAGCTCAATACAAAATGAAAATATGAATCCCTGTTCAAAGATCATTAAGAATTTCAAGGCAGTGATAGCAGAGCATTAAGCCAAGGGCAGGATTCTTCAGAGCATAGGGCTGCCTGTGTGATGCACAGGTTATACAGCCATGAAGCTGATCTTACCTGGCTGGGAACCACTCTTCACCTTCCCTCTCATTGTAATCAATGAAGGAGCTTGTGACATCTCTTGATGAGTGATTATTGGAGTGAAAGCTTCCCACCCCTCCTACACTTTGAAGTTTCTCTTCTCTGGGAAGGCAAAGATAGGAGAGCTGGCTAGTAAGAGTTTATGTCCACTGGATTCTACTCATAAGTGGGTAGCATTAATGTGCTGAAGGCAACTGCTCTTACCTCTTTATTGGCCTTTTGGATTGTTCTGCTCAGGCTCATCTTTCACTCCCAGTTTTCATGCAGTGAACCAGAGTTTTGCTCATTGTCTCAACATTTCAGGCCAATAATTTGGGCCCTGCATCCTCAATAAAGCAGAGAGAGATTATGATACTCCACCTTTGTCCTCAGATTCAAGCCCTGTTTGTCAGCACAGTTTACTCAACAATCCTAGAGATTGATAGCTATTGAGAAGCTGCCAAGCCCCCAGGTAAAGCTGACACTTTGATCCCCATGTGGCTTTTACTCCTGCGGCTAGTATCTATTAATATTACTAGATCCAAGCTTGCAACATGATACTTTCCATCTAGACCTCTCAGCAATGAAACATTGTCCTGAAACACGGTCACATGTTTCCTCAACTCCTGGTCCCCCGCCCCCACCCCCATACTCTTCTCCTTTAATAGACTTGAATTAGAAAAAACAAAAACAAAAACAAACATGTCTGCCCACATTTATGGTTTTAAACCTATCTCTGACTGGCAGGAAAAACAATTTTGGCAGAGGTGAGCATCAGTTGACCCTTTGTTTCTGACAACCTCAGGCAAGGAAAACCTGACTGATAAATAAGAGGGGATTGTTTTAGGGCCAAGCCAGCTGACAGTCTCAGTCAAGCAATAACTTTGGCTCAGGGTATTTTTTGACAAGTAATATTCTCTGAGTAAGCAGGAAGGACAACACCAGCAGTTTGTATTTTTAGAACGTAAAGAGATTTTCCCTCTGTCATTCCCCAAAACCCCAATGTATCCCCTCTCTTTAGACTGAGGGACTTTTAAGAATCTACCATGTGAAATGTGTTTTTATTTCCTTGCAGGATATTGTTGAGGTGGTAGCTCTTTATATCACAGATGGTCCTCTTCATGTGGATACAGGTGAGTAATTTCTTTTTGGTATTAGAATGAGTCATAATTGTACTCCTTATAAACATCATGTTTATTTTTATGTAATGGACATTGATGATCTCTTTGCTTCTGCCATGAGAAGACAAAGCTTCAAAATCTGAATCCCACCTCTCACAAATGTAAGGTTCCTACATTGTATAAGCTAATTTAATTCTGACTTTATCTTACTTTTTCTCCTCCTTTCCACCCACCCTTCTCATCTTTAGCTTCTGATTTTCGATTTTACGCATTTGGTGTTACATTTCAACATGTCACTTGAAGTCCTTTCTAGAATAGGGAAAAGTGTGTATAAATACACAGAAAAGGAGTTATGAAAACATAGCACAAGATCATTTGATCTTGACACATATAATTTAAGTCACAAAAATTTGAAATCATGTGGATATGACATGCAGCACTGGAACTTTAAATTTTTAATCTCAGATTCCATCACTTGTCTTTTCTGTAGCCTTATAAATGTCTCATAAATAGAGATTTCTGCTCTGGAAAAAATTTAGGAATCTGACCTGATGTTCAGAGGTAATGTGAGAACTAATTTGTTCATGTGCAGTATAAATTTAAAAGCTTAGATTCATGGAAACGAAATTAGCATTGTTAACTATGTCTTTGGGAGACAGGCAGGCTGGTGCTTCATGCAAAATCCACAAGTTGGATATTAACTCTGCCCCAGTAAGGGTCCCTTAACTGTAATATACATCATTCACTACCTGCAAAAGCCGTGTTACAGTTCCTAGTAACATCAGTGCCCAGCTTTTCTGAGCTAATTAAACATTTACAATGACTTTCACTGAAGTATTTCCTTCTTAATTTTTAGCTCTACTTCAAAGGTATTATTTAACAACATAACAATGCACCCATTGATTCCAACCATCCTACTTAAATATACAGGGATGTTCACCAACATTTTGTCTGAAACCACTCTTTTTTCGATTAGCTGTCAACAAGAGACCATCTCTGTTCCAAGTGAAACTAAGTCATTATCATTGATGCTTCAGCTTTTCTTTCATCTTATGGGCTCCAGGGCATTAAGATAATGAGTCCCCTTCCCTCCTTCCCAAAGAGTAGTGGTGTCCACTCTGTTTCACTTATCATTTAAATTTTTGACTGCATACAGCATTTAACCTGTTCAAATCCTTGTAGCTTTGTTCAGCAAGGGTAATTCGGGTCCATGTAAGACATAGCATGCAGAACCAATGCATTAGACGTTTTACACGTGGTAGGTTCTTTCCCTCAGTAGAACCAACACTCATTTACTCATATTAATTTGCTGCGTATTATGTAAGTTCCTGCAAGATGAATTAAGGACCAGATTTTCTCATTTATCAGAGCCACCAAGAGGCTTAGGTAGGGACAGGAAGTCCCGGGAGGGTCAAGGATAAGAATTCCATTTTGCTTGTGTGTGGGGGAAATCAGCCAACTGAAGACAGCCTCATCAGCAGCATTTGGTTTTCCAGGATAGTGCCATGTCAACAGTGATCTTTTAACATATAGGTTTTACAATATTTAGTAAAGTAGAAATATCAAATATGTATACTCACTTTTTCAACCAAAAGATAATCAGCACTCTACCAGTAAACACAGTATTTTGTCTTTATTTTTATCTTTACTTATTTATTTTTTAAAATTTTTATTATGTTATACTCATCACCATATAAATTGCCAAGGCAATGTTGAAAAAGAAAAACAAAGCAGGGCGCATCATGTTGCCTGATTTAAGCTCTATTACAAAGCTGTCATCATCAAGACAGCATGGTACTGGCACTAAAACAGACACATAGATCCATGAGACAGAATAGAGAGCCAGATTTGGGCCCTCAGCTCTATGGTCAACTAAACTCTGACAAAGCAGAAAAAATTGTCTTTAGTTTTATAAGGGCTGAAATAAACTTCAATAAATGATTATCTTGATTATTTGGTAAATTAAGACAATGATTAAAAATTCTTTTGGTGTTGTATTTCACAACATACTCCAGTGTGATGCTTATTTGGATTAAATATATTTGATTTATTTTGGTCTGTATACAATCTCAATTAGCACGTATTTCAAGGAGCTTAAAGATACAAGAAATAGGAAGTAATTGAACATGTCGGAGTTAACTTCAATGCTGTGTTGATTTGAGGCAAGCTTAAATTCATTTTTCTTACCCATAAAATGTAGATAATTATTCTTATATTGCAAAACTGTAGCAAAGCTTAAAGAAGATAATGTACATAAAACATAGAGTAAAACATTTAGCATACTATATGGACTCAATAAGAGGTAACTATATTGATTATCTTGGTTTAATAAAGAAACAATGTTATTGGGGCACCTGGGTGGCTCAGTTGATTAAACTTATGACTCCATTTTGGTTCAGGTCATGATCTCACAGGTTGTGGGATAGAGCCACTCAAGCAGGTGTCTGCTTGGGATTCTCTCCTTCTCCTCTGCCCCTCCCCCTGCTTTCTTTGTCAAATAAATAAATCATTAAAAAAAAGAAACAATGTTACTCAATGATACAGTAATGAATCTCCATTATGAGTTCTACATGCCATTTAAATGTTGTGGTTACTATTTAAATATTACTATGGAACTATATGACGGCTACTGTAATTGGGATATAGCACTTATAATCAAAGTTCTTGCTCCCCAGAAGGTAAGTTGGAATTACCATCAATGCTGAAGTGACTATTTTATACATTGTCTCCTTATGTACACCAGTGAGAGTTTCTATACAGTATATGCGAATAAATGGAATTTCTAGGTCCCACAGTATATATATATGTTTAGCTCTAGTGGGTACTACAAAAATATTTTCAAAGCATTTATACATTTTATAATCCTACTACCAGTGTCTGAGAATTCCAGCTGCACTATATCTTTGTTAAAACTTAATTTTATAAGACTTTTAGATTTTAACCATTCTAGTGTGCAGTGGTATATTATTGTGATTTTCTTTTTTTTTTTTGTCTCTTGAAATATCTTTCATTTAACAGAAGTTCTTAATTTTAACGAAGATCAAATTACTAGTCTTTTCTTATATGGCAAGTGTTTATTTTCCTGGGATTCAAATAATGTGTGCCAAAATTGTCGCATGAAAATATTATTTTTCAATATCATTGCCTCCCCAAATATATTCTTTAACCCCTTACATTTAGATCTATAATTCATATGGAATGGTATAGGTGTGAGATGAGGGGTCAAGATTCAAGTTTTCTTCACATGGATGTAGAATTGACCCACGATCAGTTTATTTATACATCTTTTCTTTCCCAACTGATGTGCTGTTGTATTTCTTATAAATGTCCATTTATATAGCTGTTTCTAGGCTTTTTCTTTTGCTTTATGCATCTATATTTCTAAAGATAGTCCCATACTGTCTTAATTATTGTAGCTTTATAATAATCTTGATATCTAGAATATAAGCTTCTAACTTTATTTTTCCTCTCCAAAAAAGAAGATTGTTTAGGGTATTTCTGGCCTTTGGCATTTCCAAGTAAATCCTGGAATCAACTCCCATAAAAATA
The DNA here is from genome assembly GCA_003697995.1 of Taxidea taxus jeffersonii. Classification (NCBI taxonomy): domain Eukaryota; kingdom Metazoa; phylum Chordata; class Mammalia; order Carnivora; family Mustelidae; genus Taxidea; species Taxidea taxus. Next base: position 199,721 of record ML102365.1, on the reverse strand, counting down.
TCTGTTGAAATTTTTGATTTGGTTTGTATTGAATCTATACATAAATTTGAGTAGAATTGACATTATGATAATATTAAATATTCCAATCTATGAACATGATATATTTCTCTATTTAGTTTTTTATAGTTTTCCTAATAGTGTTTTATGGTTACTTGTATAAAGATCTTGCATACTACACTTACTATTATTTTTATTTGTAAGTATTTGATGTTACTTTAAGTAATATTTAAAAATGGTATTGTATGTTTGTTGTTTGTATGTAGAAATAAAATTGATTTTTGTATATTGATTTAGTTTACAGTGACCTTAGTAAATTCATTTTTTTAATTTAATAATTTATTTAAAGATTCTTTTGAATTTTCTATGTATACAACCATGTTGTCTGTGAATAAGATGGCAGTTATATTTTTTCCTTCTCAGTTCCTAACCCTTCTTTTCCCTGTCTTAATGCCTTGTTAAGGCCTCCTGTCAGTCCTAAATAGAAGTGGGGATAGCAGTCAACTTGTCTCATTCTTATTCCAAATTACTATGTGTCACAATTAAATACAGTATTTCCTGTATGCCTTTTGTAACTACTCTTTATTAAATTATGGATATTCTATTCCTAATTTGCTACGAGCTTTTGTCATGAATAAATATTAAATTTGCCAAGTGCTTTCTTTTCCTCTGTAAAGACAATCATACAATTTTTCTCCTATAGTCTGTTAATGTGTTGAATTATATTGATTGATTGCTAATGTACAACCTAACCTTTTGTGTTTGGAATAAATCCAACTTGATCATGATGTATTATCATTTTTGTTTATTACTAGACTCATTTTGCTAACATTTTATTTAGGGTTTTTACCTTTTTGTTGATGAGAGAGAATAGCCTCTAACTTGCTTTCTTATACATCCTTGTCAGGTTTTGTTGTCACATTCCTTCCAAATTCAAAGTATGAGTGGAAAGTATTCTCTTTTCTTATGCTCTAGAAAAATTAATGAAGATTGGTGTTATTTTTTTTAAATGCTTGGGAAAACTTGTTGGTCCTGGGGATTCCATTGTGAGTATATCATTTTTAGGATATATTTTCTTATTTGATTTTATTCTTTACATAGATCTATTAGCAATTTTAAAAAGCAGAGGATTTATAAACACAGCAGGGGCTCACAGTTAAGGTAAAAATGGGTGGAGATATTTCTAGAACTTTCTTATGAATATATTTATTTATTAAAAATATTCAATCTAAATTTGAGCATTGACTATGGAGGTTCTAAAGAATCATTGATTATTTTTCATCAAAGATGTAAAGTATTCCAAGTGATATTTTACATAGGTTAGTTCAGGGGTGATGTGCACCCTCTGGGTCCCCTAAATTGGATAGGGCCAGAATGAGAGGTAGGGGGATAGATGTGGGACTGTTGTAATAAGCCAGACAAAAAGCACAAAGGACTTGAGTTTAGATAACAATTGTAGAAATAATTAGGCAGAGAGGAGGTTGGTAAGGGAAGTAGACATAGGATCTGTTGGCTGGTTGAAAGTAAGGGGTGAGAAAGAAAAGCTTCCAACTGGACAGGAAGTCTTGAGTCTAGGTGACAAGAAACCAGACCAAGTAAAAGGGAGTCTCCAAGACATGAGAGAAAGCAAGCTCTTTAAAGGGACCATGAAATTCTTTATTCTCATAAAGTCAATGATATTTATCAAACTCCAATCTCTACATTTTCTTTGCTGTTTATTTTTATTTCAGGGTTTTGGTATCAGAGCTAGAATTTCACTTTTAGGAGCTGGGTCACTGTGATGTACAGCAGGAAAACTATACCATTTAGTTGAAAGCAGGTGGGCAAGATTGTGTTAGAAGACAACTACCCTTTTAACTGTCATCTCCCCTACTCTGATGGTATTTAATTCTGAGCCTCCCAGACAGAAATCGTTAATATTTTTTCTCTCTCACATGTTTATGCAAAGGAGAAAAAACTATAAAAATGTAGAATTGTGCTGGGTTAACTGTTGTAACCAAGCTTGGAGTTGATAATTAAAATTCACATACCAAAAAAAAAAAAATTCACATACCAGAACAAACATATCAAAATGTAATTGGAAATGGGGGTGATTACATTGAAAAGAAATGTATTCATCTGAAGCATAGTATTATTATGAGAAAGAGTAATAAAGAGTAGTTACTTTAGGCTACACTCAATATCTAAATTTGTTTACCATAAATATTGATTGATAACAAACTCATGTCAGTATTTTGTATTGTTCACTAATACATTTTGATATAGGACACTAAAAGAGTAGGTTCTCATTGCATCCTATACCCTGTCTTTTTGAGAGGGTGATACCAATATGTAAGGAGAAATTGGTCTATAGATGTTATTTTGCCACCTGTATACTAACAAACATTTTCTGGCCCACAGATCTACAGGTGGTGAACACTTTCAATATCCTTGTTCTAAATGGCTAGTCTCTCTTCAGTGACTGAATTTAGATTTTCAACCTATAAGACACCACAAGTGTCTGCCTTACTTTACAGGAAGTTTTCATGAATTCACTTAAGTGAAAATAATAACAGTTTCTGTTTATTCAGTGTTTACTATATGCCCAGGCCTCTACGCAGGCATTTCATCTAGTCCTCAAAGACACCAGATTTTTCGGGTGAAGAAGCTGAGACCTGGCAGGCTTCCATTGTTTGCCCATGATATAGTGTTGGAATGTACGAGGGAAGGATGTAATTAGAGTCTTCTCAACTCTGAGCCTGCATCCCCGCTATTGCTACTTATATCCCATCCCATCCCTTTATATGGTTAGTTTTTTAAAATTAACATTAATTTTTCCTCATCTTTATAATAAGGTTGTAGGCTTCCTGAGAATAGGACGACAGTTCATTCATCTATGTAAAGTAGAGGGGTTTGCATGGGCTATTAGAAAGCTAATGTCCAATCTGTACACCTTGTGGCTTCAGAAATGTCTGAAATATCTAGAGGAAAAGGGATTCATGGGGGGATGTGAATGAGTTGAGGGGCCAAGAAGATTAAGGAAGGTTCTCCACCTCTTAAGGGAAGATGATGGTTTGCAAACTTGGTCCAAGAACAATGACAGTGGAGAGACTATTTTGAATATTTCAGGGACTGTGTTACTCTGATTGCTCCTCAGCACTCCAAATATTGGCCAGCCACCTCTCTCCAGAAAGTTCTGAGCAGAGAAAGTTGCAACAAGGTGGAGAGCTGTATTCTTTGAATGTCTGAGAAACATGAGGGTATCAGGTGATGGTGATATTAGTAGTAGAACTTGTTTTCCTCCCTCATAAACGGGAATATCTTGGGTTTTTCTTTTAAGATTTTATTTATATATTTGACAGAGAGAGATCACAAGTAGGCAGAGAGGCAGGCAGAGAGAAGGGGGAAGCAGGCTCCCTGCTGAGCAGAGAGCCTGATCCGGGGCTCGATCCCAGGACTCTGGGATCATGACCTGAGCTGAAGGCAGAGGCTTAACCCACTGAGCCACCCAGGCGCCCCGGGAATATCTTGTTTTAATCAGAATTAAATGTATATAAATGTTTTTAATTTATTGCTGAGTGGACTGAGGCTCAGAGAGGTTAAATAAATTTCTCTAAATCTTACAACCATTAATTGGAGGATGAAGGAGGAGTTTTTTCTCTCCTGGAGCGTGAGATGAAAGGGAAACAATTTCTTGTGGATGGAAGTGGATGTCACAGCTTCACTCTGATACTTTATCCATTTTTAACCTGTGTTGGGAACAGTAAGGCTGCTTTTGTGTGCTCAGGACTGGTCATAGGGAGGAGAAATCTGCTGATGGTTAATAGGGGATTGCCCTTGGAAGCACAAATGAAACAGCCCCTTGAGCTCTTCTGAATTATGAGGGATTTGAAAAGGGATAGGGAGCCCCAAATTCTGCAGATGGGGTTGATCTCAACAGAATATTTTATTATGCATTATTGTATATTTGTATTTGTGCCATGGACCTAATCCAGTGTCTAACACACCAAAGGTGAGTGCTCAGAAAATACTTTGGCACTAGAAGGCACTAGAAGGATAATCTAGTTTTCATGATGTAATCTGAGGTCCTTTATATCAGTTTCAGAGTAGAAACAAAAGCTACTTTAGATATTTTAAGTACAGAAGAATTTAATATAGGGAAGTAGGGGCTTGCAAAATTGTTGGAAGGGCTGAAGAAGTAGTTATAAACTGGCTTCCATTTCTGATTCTCAGTGCCAGGCAGTACTGCCCCACTGTGCGAAGTTCTAGAAGCTGCTACCTCTGAGGCCACCCTGGGACCAGGTGGGATCAAGACCTTGATGCAGCTGCTTCTGTTCTCTTGCTCCCCCTGGGAGCTGAAGAATGACATCACAGCTGTGACCCAGGGCTTAGGAAGCCAAATTGTGAAATCTTGCTGCTGCCATGATCTCCAACATGCCTTCTCAACACCCAGAAAGCTGGAGAAGGGACACGAGAACACTGTTGCAGAGATAGTTCATGTTTCCACAACCATGCAGGCCAGCAGAAACAGACAAAAATGCAGAAAGATGGCCTCCACCTCACTCCTACCTTGCATTCTCTCTGGGAATTCAACTTGAACTGCAAGGGTGTCTAGGAAATATAATTTGTAGTTTTCCAAAATCACCGAGTAGAAGGAGGCACCTATGAAGGTTGAACGAACCAACTCACCTGTGGGCAAAGAACAAGCCACTCAATTCTTGGGGCTCAATTTCTTCAACTAAAAACGAGAATAATAGTAATAGTACCTATCACCAGAAGTTGTTGTTGGGATGAAGCAAGGCAAGAAAAAGAAGCATTATTTATAAAATATTATTTTATACTTGGCAACACTTGCTCAGCTGTGAACTGCACATCATTAATTCAACAAATATTTATGGTTCAAGCATGGTTCTAGGCACATGGGATGGATCACTAAATAAAGTGGGCAAAATCCCTGCCTTGAAGAGCTTAACTTTTAATGGGGACAGGGCTAACAAACTTAGCATTCATAAATATATCATACAGCATTTCAGAAGAATCAAGTTTATGGTGTTGAGAGGGAAGAGTACATATGGGGAATCCCAGTAGTGGGGGAGTCTCACTGGGAAGGCAGGATTTGAGGCAAGGTTTAGAGAAGTGCAGAAATGAGCCAAATTAACACTGAGAAATTTGAGGGGAGAATTCTAGCAATTGCACTGATGAGGCAGCAGGCTTATTATGTCAAAAGGAAATTTAAAAAGCAGCAAGGAAGTCACTGGGGCTACATCAGAAAGTTAAAGGGGAGAGTGCAGGGTAACGGGGTCTGAGGGGTTATGGGGGCTGGATCACACCGCCTGGGTTGGCAGGGAGGTGTTACTTCTGAGCAAGATGTGAAGCCCCTAGAAAGTTCTGATCAAAGGGAACAAGAACCTATTCATGTTTTCAAGGGTCACCCCAGGATGCTGAGGTGAGAATAGACAGACACACACCTTTATCCAGAGGTACATAACAACATACTCATTGATGCATAATTTGTTCAACAAATACTTATTAGGAACCTATTATGTGCCAGACTGAGTACTGTGTGCTAGAGTACCATGGTCAGCAAGATCGGTGCCAGTTCCACCAGTGAGGTTAATCTAGGACACGGAAGCAGGGTCCCAAGGGTGTAGAATAGGAGGCCCAAAGCCATAACTGGCTTTGAGGATGTGGGAGGAATGGGGGAGAAATGTGGAGACTGCACTGGTAAGGCCCCACAGTGGTAAGTCAAATACAGTCCTAAAGCTATTAAAATGTTCTGGAAAAAGAAACCATATATATGTATGTATTTCATATACATATACATATACACATACATATACATATATATGAAATCAATATGTTAATGAACCCTGAAGCTGTTAAGCAACAAGTTTGAAAAGTGTCAGCTTTGAATAATTGCTTCACTTCACAATTCACTGACATTCAATGGCGTGAACTGGAGAACTTATGGACATCTCACACGATGGTCGTTAGGCAATTACGCCACAGGATTAGCTGCAGAATAGAAATGAAGTATTAATTCTGTTATCCCATCCAGTGGTAGAAGCATTCCTATAGCATTACACATCTGCTAGTAATATCATTCAGGTTTGCTCTGCAGTTACCTAATTGTGGGATTTCTACTCTTTCAGTAATCTTATCTTGTAAGATTTTATCGTTCACATTTACCCTGCCTAAGCCACTGAGATCATTCTCATGTCTCCAACGCACACTGGTGGCCCCACATCTCGTCAACACCCTTCCCCCACTGTGGGAGTTGCTTCTCAGACATGTCCTTTTATTCTCTCTTCCATAAAATCTTTACTTTTAGTCACAAGAATGAAGAGCTTTACTAGCTATTTTTTGTTTTGAAAATTTTTTTAATCAAATCACCCTCTTTCCACAGACAACTTAATTTAGGACATCTAGATATAAATAGCTTTTTAGGTATAAAGAAAATATTGAAATGTTGGATGGCTACAAAACATCACCTATTGAATGATTGGGGTTCTGGGTGTTTGAATGTTTTATTTTCTTTGGCCCCATTTCCTAAATTGGGTTAGAGGAAGTCAGGCACAAGCCTTATTGCTGGGGGACGTGTAAGAATTGTTTAGAGAAGTGATTGTCTCTGGGCGTAAATAAATCAGTAAGCACATGGAATATTATGGCATTGCCCCATTGATATACAGGTTCTATTGACATACACACATTCTTATTTATATCAGGGCTGGGATTAGGGTGAGACAAGTGAGGTGCCCAGGGTGCAAAATTTAAGGAGGTAC
>ML102365.1:153288-192563 GCA_003697995.1 Taxidea taxus jeffersonii | reverse complement strand
GTACCTCCTTAAATCCTTGTACCCAGGTGCCTTGCTTGCTTGACCCTAGTCTTGTCTTTCGATTTCCAATTAATCATGTTGTGTCAAGGATATGAAACCTCAATACTTTTGTGTATGCTCCTCAGTCTAGGAAGAGTGTGTGCTGGATCTTCCAATATGCTCTGTAGATATTTACATACCTATTTTCCATTAAAGGCCCTGCTCATGGGTTTCTTCCTGAGTGCCCACTCCCCCATTTCCAACCCCACAGCACTTGGCATAGACACCTGTCTGTTTGATGCCTGTCTCTCTCTGAATTTCAAAATCTTTGAGGAAAGGGATGGTGTGATATTTGTGCTTGTGTCCCTAGTGCCTTGCCCCGGGCCCTACCCATAGCAGGCCCTCCATGAATGTTTAGTGAGTAAATGAAAAAGTACTGCAACCAAAAAACACTCTACATGTACAGGCAGTTATTTCCAACTCAACCGCATTTAAAGAAGCGGATCTCCTCCCAGATGCAAATGAATCCTGATTGTGTTCCACCGAGGGCCCATTTGCCATTACTGTCTGTTGACTGTGTAAGTGAAATAAAGTAAAAAAATGATTTCTAGAAAAGAGATACCTAAAATGTCAGGCACATTATTATCTAAGGTTTAGCCAGCTGCCAGCTAATTACCTTAGCCACAGGTTCTAAAGTAAACACAGATGCAGCAGAAGTAATTACCACCAGAAAGCAGACAGGCTTCTGCTGCAACAGGGAAGGCAGCCTGGGGTGGCTCTTTGTAGGGAAACTTGGCAGGATGGAGAAAGCCCAGAGATGGGTGGAGCGTGGAGGGACCCAGGTGTCTTGATGGGAAGCTGGGAGGGAAAACAATTTAAGAAAGAATTGTTTGATGGAAAAAGTGATGGGAGGGCTATAGAGCTTCCCATCAGTATTTGAAGGACTGTCATGTGAAAGGGGGTTTCCGGTCATGCTGGGTTATCACAGAGACCACTACCTGCAGTTATAAAATAAAAACCACTGACAAAAAAAGCAAAACAATTACTCAACATCAGCCCATTATCTGTATCATCACATTACTTGTACTAGCCCCTGTCGAGGTCGGGCCCCTATCCCTGACTGCACAAAAGAGAAGACCGAGGGTAGAGGGAGCATATTACTTGTCCAAGGCTATGCAGGGACTGAGTGTAGATTCACATTATTTGTTGAGCCCATGCTTTGTTCTCTGTTAGTTGGACATCACTGCCCATGAAGAAATGAGTCTCCCAGTTCAGACTTGCATTGGTGGAGGACCTTATAGCTTACAAGGCACTTTTGTACATGTTATAACAAGTCGCTGAAACAAGTATAAAAAGGAACTAAATCCTACACATGGACTCACTAGTTTAGAGTTACACAGCCAGCTATGAACTGAGCTGGAACTCTAGCTTTAAGTGATTCTCCTGTTCCACAGGGGCACTTTTGGAAGAGACTCTTAGGAAATGCTGGAGACCCTATTTTTTTTTACCAAGAGGGAGGCTGGATTTGGTGGCAAGAAAGCAATCCCAAGTGTCTGTGAGCCTCAACTGCTTATACTTAACTCCTCTTTTTATAACACTCATCACAAAAGAGTAAAAAAAGGAAGAGTTATTTTAGTGCAGTGTAATAGTGTTGAGTATAGGTGGGCTTCCAGATGGAGTAATCTTGCATAGGCAGTTAACAGTGGGTCTATAAACAGGACAGAATGCACAGGCAAAATACATTTGTATAAAGCAGTAAGCAACAACAAAAAACTAAAAACAAGTTATGTGAAAATGATGTGAAAAAATTTGTGTCATAGGATACCCTGCAAAATGGAATGTGAAATAATTCTGGATAATTTTCTAATTGGTAAGCTCCTTTATTATGCTAGAGAAAAACAGAATGGAATATTTGTGTAAATGGTTAATGCAGGGACTCCAGGGTAGCTTAGTCAGTTAAGTGTCTGCCTTCGGCTCAGGTCATGATCCCAGGGTCCCAGGATCTGATCCAGCCCCTCACTGGATCCCTGCTCAGTGGGGAGTCTGATTCTCCCCCTGACCCTCCCCCACTCTCATGCTCTCTCTCTCAAATAAATAAATAAAATCTTAAAAAAATGTTAATGCATTCCGACCTCAGTAGAGGCCAACCTGGGGATCAAAATTATACTTGGAACACTGTTCAGAATGACTGAAGAAACAGATTGGGGCTCTCACTGTTTCTAATTCGTAATTATACATTTTATTGTGTGATTGCTAGTTTATTTTTTGCCCTCTGTTTAGATTATTTTACTTGGCATAGCCTGTCCAATATCTAGCGCATGGACTAACATGAAATAGGAATTTGATAAACATTCTTTCAAATGAATGAATGAAGGAATGAATGAATGAAGGAATGGTGTCTTTAAACAATGATGCTATCAGGTAATCACCCATCCTGGGGACTGGATTTCTCTTGAGCACTCGTCAATACACTCTCTGCCCTGGGCAATATAGGAAACAGATGACATATATACTCTCCGGTTCCTTTTTCACTACAGTTGTCTTTACCTCCTACCTAGCAAATCATTATTATACTGCTATTATAACACAATTGAATAAATTGCAAGTGTTGTCACATCATTTACTTTCCAGACTTCTGGGATTCCTGAGGGTAGAAGCTGTATGTTCATTATCTGCATGTTCTGTCCCCCGGTGTTCAGCAACAGTGCCAGATGCATGATGAATATTTGTTGAGTGAGTAAATGATCACCTTAACGACAACACACCTAGTTCAGGGACAGAAAATAATGATGCTGTCACTGTTGCCTCTAATGTCATGGCTGATGTCTCTATTGATCATGGGACTCTTTCCCGCTGAGGTTAGACAGGATCATGGCCTCCTTTCTTACCAAAGCTCCAGGTAGTGTGAGCAATTTACTGGAGTAGATGAGTTGAAATCTGTTTCCCATCTCTGTCTTATTATCTTATTAGGACCCTCGGGGTCATCCATCTAGGGGTGTTATAGTGGCTAGCATTCAACAGTAAACATTTATCTACTATTTACTATTCATTGTGCTACATGTTGGGGATATGAAAATGTATAACATAAGAATATGCTCCTCATCTTTATGTTTTTATGATTTATTTATTTATTTTAAAAAGGGAGGGCACAGGAAGAGGGGAGAGAGAGTCTCCGGCAGACTCTCTGCTGAATGAGGAGCTGGACATGGGGTTCAGTCCCCTGACCCTGTGAGGATCACCTGAGCCGAAATCAAGAGTCTGATGCTTAACAAACTGAGCCACCCAGGCATCCCTCTGTTCCTCACCTTAAAAAAGCTCCCTCTACAGTGAGGAAAAAAGATACTAAAACTCAAATTGATAGCATAGTATGATATTTGCTATACTACAAGCACATTAGAAGATAGAGGAACATAAGAAGAATGAAATATTTTATCCCAGGGAAAGTGTGTGTGTGTGTGTTTTGGGCAGGCACATAGGGGAATTTAAGGAAATATGTGGAGAGGAAGTGACAATGGAATTGGCTTTGAAAGATGATATAAGTCACATGGGGAATATTATTTCAGACAGGAAAGAGTAAGAATAAAGACATACTAAATATGAATGCACATCTCCTCCAGCATATATGCATTAGCACTGTGGCTGGCAGGTTTGGAGGGTGATAGTGTTTGGGCCAAATAAATGGATCCATTCATGCTGAAATTTTAGCCTCTGGAGAAGATACTTTGAGTAGATTCCCTTCTTGGGAAATCTTGGTGTATCTGCGATCATACCACATAAACTCATCTACACATTCACCTGGCCCCACCTATAGTCCGTGCCAGAAGTAGCTTTACGATGTTTTATGTCATGAGGGAGAAAGACATTTGCACACTATATGGAAAAACCATCATTTTTCTCAGACAATTAAAAAACTCCAATCCAATAAAATAAATAGCTCAAACAATCTGCTTTTTGACATCATGTAAATCAGATATCCAGCTGTCATGGAAGAGTCCACCTTCTCACCGGGGGTTTTGGTGTTTCCAGGAGCAAGGTTTACACATCCAGATCTAGTCCCCTGCCCCCCACAATACTCTGATCATGCCTTGATTCTGTCCATATTCCCCACCTTCCCAAAGTTCTGGGATCAAGAAAAGTAACAGTAAAGAGTACACAGGAGGGAAAATGTAGCTTTTAAGATTAGGACAGTTTAATTAAACAGCTAAGGAAGTTCTGGAGGTCCCTTTAAACATTAATAGATTTGGAAGAAAGCTCCTTTTCTTCCAAGCCAGACTTGTTCCTCCTCCATCCCTTTCTGTTCCACTCAATCTCTCCTCCACCTTGGAAACTTCAGGGATTTCTTTCACTTTTTCTCCCCCCATCTCACATCTATGTAGCTAATTAATTCTGCTAGTTTGACTTTGAAAATGTACCCCGAATCTAACCTTTCTTCTCCACCTCTCATTACTGCCGTGCTAACACTTCATCTTATTTTTATCTTGGTTACCATCACCACAGCCCTCTAACTGTTCTCTCAGTACCTGGAAACCCCAAAGCTCCACTGCTCAAGTTATAATTCTGTAAAATTATGATCCAGTAACATCTAACAAGCCATCCTTGTAGATGGACAAGTTAAAACTCCCTCATGACATACATGGACCATAAACTCCTTGAGGGAAGGATCTGTGACTGTCTTACTCATTTAGCACAGTGTGTATGCTAGGTCCTCCACAATATTTTTGAATGAATGGATGAGCACCAAGTTTTTCATAATCTAGTCTGAATATATCCCAACAGAATCATTCCCCCCATGACTCCCTATCATGTATACCAAACTCTAGGCACACTCAGTTTCTCACCTTTCTCTAAAAATGTTATGTCCTTCCACAGTGCCATGTCTTCTTTTTGGCTGGATTTCCCTTTGTTGCTTCTCCTTCTAGAAATTGGTCCTCCTTTAGATAAAGCACAAATCTCTAAATAAAGTAAAATGATAAACCCATTATACTCCTACTGCCTTATGGTTCTCTGTCTTTCTCACAAATCTAGTCTGTTTTAATAAAAGGTTACATATTTGCTCTCCACACCAATTTTTTACTCTCTGACCTTCTTCTTTCTATTTCATACTGTTTATAAATATTTTATGTAGATGAAGAGTTTAAGGAAGCTATTTGTCTAACAAGTTCTGGAAGAGACAAATGACCCAGCAAAGACAGGTTAAAAAAAACAGTTAGACCAAACCCAGTCATCATGTGTCTATCTAGTTCCAGAGTTGAGTAAATCTGAATAAGCTATGCAAAAAGACTCCTCTCTATTAGCCACCAAATAGTAATGGGTAGAGGATGCAGCCTTGTCCCTGTGTATCTTTGCCGTCCTTCCCACTCTTGTATTTTCCAGGAGAAATCATTACTATTAATATTCCTAAACCTGGGTCATCAGCAATTCTCACCTACTTTTCTCCCACTTTTTCTCTTTCTCATATATTTGAAACAGAATAGTTAACTGTCAATGATGAAAAATTAACACTGAATGCTGTATTAGGAAGTGCAACGAACAAACACGTATAGAGAAGGTAAAACCATCCACCACTATATGCCAACTCTATCATTGACAATAGAAAATGTGAGAAAAAATATATTGCAGTGGGCATTCAGGGAACACTGAGATTCTAAAAGATGCATACATGTACAGTCAAGTAGAAGACAATGATGAACCCAGCTGGCTGGGCAGATATGAGCAAACCTTCAGCTCTAACTTTAGTGAAAGAGGGCAGTGACACTGCCTATATATTTCTCCTCTGCCCATATGAAAATCAAAGGAAAAAAAAAGAGAGGATACTGAGTGATTTTGTGTTCCTGGAGCTAATGTGTATTTAGGAATGTATTTAGAAGTTATGAGAGTGGTATGGCCATGTCTCTTCTTGCTAGTTCCTTTTTCTATGCCCCCTGCAACTTGTCTGTTGTACCTCTGTGTTCCTTTGCAGCTGTGCTTAGTTCCAGATAAGGCTCTTCCCCAAAGTAGAGTAAGAGTCTAGGAGGCAAGAACCATTGAGAAAAGGAAATAAATATAATGCAACACAATTTTACTGAGTGGTTCCTTTGTGCTGAACATTGGGTTAGGCATCAAAAGCATAGTAAAGGAAAAAGAAACAATTCAAGAAGTGTGCAGTCTTGTTTGAGAGACAAGAGTGATGTAGTTGAAATAACTGGAAGTTGGTAAAAATAATGCTATTTTTTTTTAAAGAAGTTACCTTAGAAGTACAGTTGAAGTAAAAAGAAGGGAGGAGTTAGTGCCGGCAGAAGGAGTAGAAAAAAACATCAGGAAAGAGGTTAGGATGGAAAGTGGCTAGAAAAAATGTAAAATGTAGAATTGTGCTGAGAATAAAAGATCAGTTAAGCAAATCAATGTAGAATGAATGGATCAAGAAAAAAATTAAAAATGAGTTGATATAAAAAGGAGATCTTTTTGGAGAAATCTTGGAGAAATAAGTGTAGATAATGTTTAATGATTTTTTATAGCAGGGAGTTTATTTAGAAGAACTAATTGCGTTTTTAACTTATGCTTGAACTCCGTAAATAAAAAAAATGAAAGTACTAACCATCTTTATATTTTCTCATAAAACTACTACATTGCAACTCAACAAAAAAAGGGAATGAGATTAAAAGGGGTTTCAAAGTAACTGTCAAGCTTCTGCTATTGTAGTAGAGCAATTTTTTACCAAAACATTGAAAACAATTTTATCACTGGTGCTCAGGGTGAAATTCATATGAGAAAAATAATATTTCACAAACATTAAAATTGTATTATTTCCATAGACACACACATAAATTTATTTTGGCCTCCCCAAATACATGATCTATAAATTATAAATATAATATACTGTAAGCGATGATAATTTATAGATGAAAAGTCTTATGATAATGGAAATTTAGACTTCCCATGGCTGCTATCCATTGCTATAAAACAAATGACCCCTAAACTCAGTGTCTGAAAACAATACATTTTTTATTACCTCAAAGTTTCTGTGTTTGAAGCGTAGGAGAAGCTTAGTTCGTTGATTCACTCAGGGTCATTCCTGTTATAGTCAGCTACAGTGAAAGGCTCAGTAGGGGCTTGAGTCTTCTGAAGGTCTGGCCAGAGCTGGAGGATCTATGACCACAATGATGTGCTCTCACATGGCTGTTGACAGGTTCCCTCAGATCATTGTTGGGTGTTGGGAGGAAGCTTCAGTTCCTCACCACGTGGACCTCTCCTAGGGCTGCTTCAGTGTCCCTGTGATATTATAGCTGGCTTTTTCCAAAGATAGAAGTCCAAGACAGAGGAAGGCAGAAGCCACACTATCTTTTATAACCTAACCTCAGAGGTGGTACATCACCAATTCTGCCATATGCTATTTGTTAGAAGTGAGTCACTAAGTGTAGCCCACACTCAGGGGGAAGGGAATTAAGCTCTACCTCCTGAAGGGGGAAATATGAAAGAATTTGTGGTTATATTTTAAAATCATGATCTTAAAGGTACATCTCTTTGTATGGGTTTACTTAATAAATAAATGACAAACTTGTTTTATTTGCATTGGTATTGAATATTCATGGAATACCAAACAAAATGTATCACTACATTTGTGTGATTGAAGAAAGGTCCTCCCTAGCATCTCACATCCTTTAGAAAACAAGTTATTATACCCTAAATTTTCTCTATATGTTGGCTTAAATGATTTGACTATCTAAATAAACACTGAATTTAATTAGACCTTAAGTTTATTGTATTGCTTATATCTGTGAGTTTTGTTCTTGCATTTTAGAGAATATAATAACTTAAATATTAAGATCAAACATTGGAAGAACCAATAAATGTCATCAAGGATCTTGTTAAATGTAAATCAACTTCTTCACTGAAGTGATAACCTTTTAATAGATAAACATACTGCTTTCAATATGCTTTGATAATAACTACAGCATTTTATGAATATTTGAATTGCTTTTCTTTTAACTTCTAAATATAAGAATTAACCCTTAACAGAGATGTGAGTTAGTAGAGCACAATCATCAGATTAGGTGATGTGATAGCTGATTTTATATGTCAGTTTGACAGGACATTTTATAGAAGGCCTATCACAGAAGAAAAAAGCTGACCTTCTCCTGAGTGGGAGAGAACTCTTGTCCGACTGCCCTCAAACTGGCACACTCGGTTGTTTCCTTCCCTGGAATTGAACTGAAACATAGGATCTTCTGGGTCTCAAGCCTGGTCATAAATGATACAGACTGGAATTCTAGCAGTGGCTCTCCTGGGTCCCCAGCTTGCTGACTCATTTAGCTGATCGTAGGGCTTGTCAGCTTCCTTAATCACATGAATTAATTCCTTATCATAAATCTCTTAATCTCTCTCTCTCTCTTCCGCTTCATCTTTCTGTTGGTTTTTTCCCCCTCTGGAGAGCACTGTCTAAGCCTGGTTATATTAAAACAAAAGGTTCTGTCTCCGGTTAAAGCCATGATGAGTCTTAATACATACGTAGTCTTAGTTAGTTTTTGTTCAAACTCAGACAAGGTAGGTGGCTTTGCACCTGTCTCTTCATCTCCTTGTCAATAAAATTTTGGACTTCTTCTAATCTCTATGTTTCTTTCCAGTTCTGAAAATGTGACATGCCATGACTCTAAAAGGACATCATTCCTGGGTCTGGATCTCACTGTTCAGTTTCACCCAGTGGAGATGACCTTGGGGCAGAGCATCTAGTGTTCTGCATGTGGTGCTTATTCAAGAGGTGAATGAAAGAGGACTTACCAGAAAAAGAGAGAAAGACATTCATGGTCCTTCAATTAGTATGTGTGACAGCTCTATGAAAGGATAAGCCTCAGAGTGCCCAGTCTCTCTAATTCATGCTCAGGGGATTTGTTCTTTTAAGTCCTATTAAGTAGGTAAATCCTCTGTGTATCTGGAAAGCACCGACTAGCGAACATCAATTTGTTGCTGGTTGCATGTTATATGCTTCCTTGGTAGGTGCCTGTGTGATTCTTCTAGAAAATGTACTTGCTGAAACTCAAATTTATATGCTGTTTTTCATTTGTTTGGTTTACATAAACTGCATAAAATAATTTCTTGAGAGGTTAGATTGTTAAGATTTAAATACAAGTTTGAAACATTTCTAGCATGACCCAGAAAATTATAAAGTATCGCTCTTTATTCAGTGAACTGTTAGGGTTATTATACTTCTACTAGATTGAAATGTGCATGAAGAGAAGAATTATAGGCAACCAAATGGAATTAAGATCACATTTCACTGTTAGCGAGGCATAGCACATGGAATTTGGGGTCAGGAAGACCTAACTTTGAATCACAGATTTCTAAGCTGCAGGACCATTGGCTTGAGACTTAATGTCCCTTCAAGCCCCAATTTTCTCAGCTATATAGTAAAAAAAAAAAAAAAAAAAAGGAAGGTTGTGGAAGGGCTCCTGAGTGGTGCAGTCGGTTAAGTGTCCTACTCGGTTTTGGCTCAGGTCATGATCTCAGGGTTGTGAGACTGAGCCCCTAGTCAGTTTCTACCCTCAGCACAGAGTCTGCTTGAGATTCCCTCTTCTTCCCCCTCTGCCCTTCCCTCTTGTGCTCTTTCTTTCAAGCAAATAAATCTTCAAAAAAAAGGAAGGGTGTGGAGAGGACCATAAGATGTTCTTCATGAGTGAGTTGCGAGAGCATGGAGCATAATAATTACTCAATAAACGGTAGTTTCTTACAGTAACAGATCAGCATTTTGAAGGAGAATAAATCAGCCCCACATGGTCTTGGGAGTTAAATGAAGAACTAGGTCTAATTTTTTGCTTTATTTCAGCTATCACATGCATGCTTTTTATTAGTTTTGAAAGGAGTATCTCATGAAGACACATAGCTGGGCACGCTGGGAGCTTTTATTTACAGTTGCCAAGGGTACACCAATCTTTTGATGGACTGGTGATATCTGTTCAGAGTGAAATGAGCACACGTGGCAGGAGAAGGCACAACAAGTTTGCATCCCTTCCTTTTTCTCTGAAGGGCAGCCCAGGGATCTCCTGAGAAGAGATAGTAGCAGGATATATGAAGAGTTTTCAGGTGAGACGTCGTGATCTATGCATACATCCCACCCCCCAGGACCGAAGCCAGGGGGAATGATTTTCTAAGCTGAGTTTGCCATCACTCTGCAAACTTTCCTTGAAGGCAGCAGACACTGCTCTCTATCAGTTTATGTGCCCTGTTGCTGTTCTAGTGCCATGTCTATTATATAATGCTTTAGAATGAACAGCATGTCCCATTGCAAGGGTGTTCTTGATCCCAAAGCATTTGATCGAAGAACACTTAATTTTAGAACTAAAGCCACAACTTGTTTTATAGCTTCTAGGCATTGTAAATTTCACTTCTCTTTAAGCCCTAAACTAATCTGCAAATGTATGTTGAAAATTTAGGTACACAAGCTTACTGATACCTGGAAGAGTTAATTTCCTTGACAATTCATCCCTGCAGGCTCCTTTTCACATGGGCCCAAGAGTAGGCTGAGATGCTTCTTGTCTGGCATATAGAACGTGAAAGTAAATTGAAAAGAAGCCCTGTTGTTTCCCCCACCAACCCAACTGTGGCTGCCATATAAAACCTGCCGAGACATATATTTCATTCATCTTAATAAGCACATTAAAATGGTACCGAATGTCTTCCTCTCAGAGACAAAGAATGTTCAAGGTATTAAAAACATCAAAAGCAAAAAAAGTTAAGTAGTTGCAACAGGTACAGATCTAAGGCAAAGAACTACATCTAGCTGTGGAATCTCAGATCAAATATGCCTGCTTTTTCCTTTCACCCTTTGGGGTCGTTCCTCTGATAAATAATTCACAGACTGCAGTGCAAAGTAGTTTGCATACTGACAAGATTAAAAAGAATGCTTTGTCTGGGTTAAATTTACAATCTGAAACCTTCCTTTAAAATGTCAAGAAGGTAATTAATTTAAGAAGGTTTGCCAAGCAGAGTCTCCGACCCTGTCAGAAAAATTTCATTTCCTGAGGGTGAAGGGGATGTTGCATTTATCTTTCCCAAATGCCTGTTTTGGTTTCCATTTTAAGACCATTTTCTCCCTTCCTAAAATTCTTTTTATAGTCCTTCTCTTTTTAAGCAAAAATTAAGCCGGCATTCTATCCTGGTGGATTTTTGGAAGAGTATCTAACAGAGTGTGCAAATTACCTCTGAATGGGGACTGGAGCACAGGTCAGACCTTTTGACACAAACGGAAGAGGAACATTTTTCCACAGAAAGGGCTCTCCTGTGCCCGAACATTCAGACAAGCCTTTTGAGTAGCAGCGGGAAATGCATAAATTCAGCATGAAAATTCGTTTTTGGCATAGCAAAACATCCTGTCCCACATATGCTCGGTAGTGTGCATTCTTATGAATGAGTGCTTATGACAATCAGTGGGATTTTTACAGCAGCTCTTCAAGCCAAGTTTACTGGTATAAAATTTGATTAGCAATTGTGGCCCTTTAGCTAATCCCTGAAGGCATCACAGAAGAGATGAAACAATGCATTGGTGTTTGGAAACCAAATGTAAACTCTGTCACATGTGCAAATATACACACATGCACACATAGAGCAGAAAAAGAAAACTATTAATTACTCACAAGAACTAGGTGGCTTCCCCTTAAAAGTAGGGTTTGCCAGAGTATCAGATTTAAGTAGATGCCATATCATTGATGTTAATCAGGAAGAAATAATTTTATCTCTAATTTACTTCGAGAAACAAAGGTCGGCTGAATTGTATAATGCTAAGTGAGAAGAAAAGACCCCCAAATATGTGAAATTCTAAGTAAGTAGATCATGATTCTAATGCCAATCTAAATCAGAAATGTGTTCAATAGTGATGCCTTTGGACACTACACTGCCCTCCCTCGTTATAGCCTTTGGCATGATGAATGAAGGGCTTGTGCCATTTTCTGAGAGTTTCCTTCCACATCTTGTGTCATCTTGGTGGGGTCGGATGTGCTATTTCAGCTTGACAGCTGTGTTCTCCGAGGCTTTAGAAAAGCAGCCACTAGACAAATCATTTTGCACATCCCTCACTCACTACCATCACGGCTTGGAAGAGGGGTGTCTCGTTAAGCGCACTTGTTGGGTTCTGTCTGTCATGGAGTCTACGCTATTTAAATATCAATACTCAATAATAGTCTCTAATCCTTTCACTTGGGGATTTCCTTGTCTTTTTAGAAAATTGTTTTAATTGCCTTCAACTCTTTTAGGAAGTGTGGTAGTATAAATTAAAAGCAAATAAGGTATGACCTAGTATGAATTAGGATATAAGCAAATAATCTCACAGCTAAAATGCAATTTAAGTTTAAGAAATCTGTATCTCTCATTACTCTAAAGATTATTTTTGGAAATTTTATGCCATTATTCCAGTTTTTTCAAAGAAAGAGATGGAGAAGTTCCCCAGAAATCAATTTTGGAGGAATACTTACTTTGAAGGTGATGGTATCGGACATAGGAAGAAATGTGTTGGGGAGAGCTGTGAATTTGGTCCATAAGACACTAGAGTAGGTTGGTCAAAGTGTTTTGATTTTCAGGCAATGACAGGCTGCACTTACTTAATTAATACCATGCAGAATAGCCTTGGTTAGATCTTGGGTTTCAATAAGCTCTGCATTCTCCATGTGTTAGTAAAAGCTCTCAAACACTGGAACCATCTTTTAAGGAAATAGAAAAATGTTCTCACTATATACATTATGATTTCCCCTATCCTTCTCACTTCCAGGACTTCTCAATCAGTATAATTCCTTTGTTTCCTTTATTCTGTGGTAAGATACAAACTCAGTTGGCATCCCACTGAAGCGTGTAATGCTTCAATCCAGCCAAATTATCTCTTGAGACTATCTAATCATTGAATAATTTTGTAGGACATTGTGGATGGGAGACATGTGAAATTTAGCAGAAGCAGGAAGGAAAATTTTATGTATATGGAATATCTTGACCCTGAGAAAATTTACCAATAAGCCTACTGAATTGTCTATAAAATATTTGAACAAGGGAAAACATAGTAGTAAGAGAAAAAATAAAATACTCTGTCTTAGACATTCTCAGTTTATGGGAATCTCTGAAAATGGTTTGTGATACTATCTAGAGAGAGAATAAAAAGGTAATTTGAACTTTTCTCCAACATGTTTAATCAAAATATTTTAAAATTAATATTTAATTTAATTAATTTAAATTAATTGGGATTTATAAAGAATGCAACTTCATCAACAGCCTCACTGTTGGTAGAACTGTAAAAAGTATGTTTTACAAATATACTAATTATAAGAAATTCTACTTTGTGCAATGCTCAAGGGAAAAATGAAAAAAAATATTGTATTTCTAATTGTATTTACTAAATTGTATTTCCAAACAAAAGAGAACTAGGTTTCAATGAGAATCAAACCCTGCTTATAATTTTACCTATCTCATGATTGGAGGAATTTTCCACAAAGTAACTTTGGGTTTTGTTCATTTTAACTCTTGTTTTTTCTTCACTATGCACATACTTGTGGGGGCAGGTATGGTAGGACTCATTCATATTGTGATACAACCTGTGGTCCAGCACCTTTGTATCATGATGTGAATTCATACAGCAGACAATAGGAATATTTCTGAGATGGTTCACTATAACTTAATTATATACCAAAGTGACTGCAGATCACATCAGTAGATCCCATTAAACAAACAAACAAACATGTAGTAACAGCTTTCTCTTACCGGATCCCCAAATGCCCCAGACCATTTGAATACCACTTGACATGAGGTTTTGAAAGTGTGATGACAATGAGGTCATATTGGAAAGAGAGAATGGTCTTAACCAATGGTGGTTAAAATATCTTATTCTTGCAAATTTCCCAGAAACATAGGACTGTGTAAACATATTCTTGGGCTTCTCCCAGGTCCTCAGAAATGACCTGTGAAGTGAACAGCCTGAAGTGTAAAGCTCATTAGAGTTAAGTCAATCTACTCTGTGGGGAAGCCCCCACTTTTTTTTTGGACTCACTGAATTTAAGGTGCCAGTGGAATGTCCATGAGGAGGTGTTCAGCTGGCATTTGGTAAGGGGGCTAAAGTTTGGGAGAAAAAAAATCAGCACAGAGATAAATGTGGAGGTAGCTTGGCAAGAATTCATGCTTAGAGTCACTGGATAGGTGGATTACTAAGTGGACAAAGTGTATACATGAGACAGACTCTTGGATACATGTATATACTTAAGGGATAGGGAGTGAAAGAAGAACTTCAGAAGGAAGTAAAGAAGAATGAATCAAAGGGATAGAAAATCAATCAAGATAATGGAATCTAGAAAAATCCTTGGAATTTAGTTGATGCTTGTTGCTATGACACATTAAAATAGCACAAGTTTATTATCTTCCAATTTGAGAAATTAGAAGTCTGAAATGGGTCTCACTGATCTAAAAATCAGTGCTGTCAGGGCTATGGTCTTTCTGAGGGTTCTAGGAGATAATTCATTTTCTTGCCCTTTCTTAAAACTTCTTTCTATTATACCTGGAATAAACTCAAAATGTTTTACCAGTCTGAAAGATCCCACATGATCTGATTCCTTAAATTCACACTCTTCTCTTTTCACTTTCCCCCTTGCTTTCTCATGTTGCCACACTGGTTTCCTTTCTGCTCCTCAAGGATGATGATCTCTTTCCCACCCTGGACCTGGCTGCCCATCCTCTCCCACACACAATGTGACTGCGTGGTCTTAGTCTCTCTCTGCTTTTCAGAGAGGCCCTCATTGTTTTCCCTTGTTTGTTATCTTTGGTCCCTCCATCCTAGTCTCCACGTCTCATCCATCAATGAGACCTGCCATCCAGGCTCTTAACCAAATCCTCTCAAATTCATGGCTCCTTGGCTACCTTTACTATCACCATCTATTAGTTTCCTATGGCTGTCTCTCATCCGTATCAATAATTTCCAGTCTTCCCATAGAAGACTGCCAGGAAGTCAGCTGTATCTTTTTAGTAACACTGAACAGGAAGAATTTCAGGTCAAGGTATCTGATACTGGATGGACCTTCCTCACCATGGCTACCACCTGGTGCTCAGATAGGAGCAGACCTGCTCTGAACTCTCCCTTCTCCAGCAGAGAGGGAATGGGGGTACAGATTGTGCATATTCGATTTTATCATGTTTTCCTATCCTGGGATGTGCAGTAGAGAGGCTGTTCTGGGGCTTTCATATCAAATATATCTGAATTCAAAATCTTACCGCTTATAAGTTGTGTGGACTTTCAGTGGTTTAGATTCTGGACATCTCAGTGTTCTCATAAATAAAATGGGGACAATTCCTGCTTTATGGAGACAGTATGAGAGTTAGGCAGAGTGCCTGGCCCATTCTGGACACTCAGTGAGTGCTAATTCCATTTTGTTTTTCTCAGATTTTGCCTAAGAGACAGGGCTATAAATCTCTGAAAGTGTTCCCAGGCATTTTTGGACCACGACCATCACTCACATGAGAACTGCCCCATGCAGTAATTAAATTCAAACCACATGCCCTGTAAAATAGAGATGGGAAAACTGAGTTTGAAAATTCTCAAAAACTGAAGAACATGACACACACTGTTTCTTGTTTGCACTGTTACATTGTGCTTGTTTCTATATCTCAAAGGATCATATTATTTTAGAGATGGAAGAGCCCATAGAGAACATTCTGGGGCATAGTAGAAACGCCACTCTGCATGGGGTCAGAAGATGAGGATTCAAGGCCTAGATTTGCAGAACCCTGACCAGTGGTCTTGTGGTGCCTGCCCTTCACTGGCCTAGGGCAGGATGAACCAGGGCTCCACAATACCATGCCTAAGAGTGTGTCAGTAGGTGAGATTGTAGTTTTTACCAATCCTCAGTGCTTCTTTCGTTTAATGTTTCTAGACTTGTTTTTTAAGAAAAATAAATAACAACAGGGGAGGACTGCTGTCAGAGTTAAGAGGTGAGACGGTGTATCTGGAGGAACCAAGAGGTTTGAGCAACAAAGATAGTGAGCTCTGAAGGCTGTGTAATATAACCACCTCCCTCAGTCTCCTCAAAAAAAAAAAACCCGTGAAACTCCATCACCCTGCAGTAGTTTTGGAAATTGATTTGCATATTTCCAGATGTCATTGTGTAAGCAGTTGGCCACTAGGGCAGTTGTTAGTAAATTCAGGGCTATTCCCATGAAATTCAACAACATGTGGGTAACTTGAATGGTAAATTAAATAATACTTAAAGAAAATGCCTTAGAAATGTGTGTGGTAATAGGCTGCAAGTTGTTATTCTTTGCTTCAACAATTTGACTTTGGAGATGAAAAATCTGAAGTTTATCCCTATGACCCTGCAATTGCACTGCTGGGTATTTACCCCAAAGATACAGATGTAGTGAAAAGAAGGGCCATCTGTACCCCAATGTTCATAGCAGCAATGGCCACAGTCACCAAACTGTGGAAAGAACCAAGTTGCCCTTCAATGAACGAATGGATAAAGAAGACGTGGTCCAGGGGTGCCTGGGTGGCTCAGTGGGTTGAGCCTCTACCTTTGGCTCAGGTCATGATCCCGGGGTCCTGGGATCGAGTCCCACGTCGGGCTCTCTGCCCAGCAGGGAGCCTGCTTCCTCTTCTCTCTCTCTGCCTGCCTCTCTGCCTACTTGTGATCTCTGTCAAATAAATAAATAAATAAATAAATAAATAAATAAATAAAATCTAAAAAAAAAAAAAAGAAGACGTGGTCCATATATACCATTATGGAGTATTATGCCTCCATCAGAAAGGATGAATACCCAACTTTTGTATCAACATGGACAGGACTGGAAGAGATTATACTGAGTGAAATAAGTCAAGCGGAGAGAGTCAATTATCATATGGTTTCGCTATTTGTGGAGCATAAGGAATAACACGGAGGATAGGGGGAGATGGAGAGAAGTGCGTTGGGGGAAATTGGAGGGGGAGACAAACCATGAGAGACTGTGGATTCTGAGAAACAAATTGAGAGTTTTGGAGGGGAGAGGGGTGGGAGGTTGGGTGAGACTGGTGGTAGGTATTATGGAGGGCATGTATTGCATGGAGCACTGGGTGTGGTGCATAAACAATGAATTCTGGAACACTGAAAAGAAATTTAAAAAATAAAAATTAAAAAATAAAGGAAAAAAAAAAGAAAAATCTGAAGCTCAGAAAGCTTATGTGATTTGGATGTAGGTATTTTAGCCGACTTCATAGAAATTTTTGTGAGGACCAAATGGGGCTTAAGGCACTTGGCTTACACCTTGGCACCTAGTAAGCAGTCAGTAAATGTTACCAGTTAGTATTACTGTCATGATGCTCCTTCTGTTGACACTGCAGGTGGTGGTCGCATGGGAGATACTCCAGTCCAGTGTGCTTTGCAACTCCCATGCAGTATTTGTTTTCAAAGCTGTTCTTGATTGTATTGTATCATAAATCCTGAAAAGGTGAATTTGATGGAGCAGATTATGATAAAATAGGTCTGAAGCAAACTTATTCAATTTTTGAAAGGCAAATAAAAAAACACTCTGGATTTTAGTAAAGTTATTATCCCAACATAAGTGAGAATGGCTAACCAGAATTTATAAATGAGATGCTTTATGTGAATACCCATCAAGCTCTGTTATTCTTCATACCCAGACTATTCCAGACCCCAACAGAGACCTTCAGTCAGGATTTTTGGTGAGCTGCTATTCATCCATGTTTGCTTATTTTTCATTCAGAAAATCTTTACTGAGCACCTTTTATGTGATAGGCACATTTCTAGTTAACATTCGTTGGACCCTTCTTTTGCCTAGCACTATTTTGTAAGGGAATGTAGGAGAACCTCCTGGAAAAGAACACATGGTGCTGTTTACAAAGTGTACATATGAAAGACCATGTAAACAATGGCAAGCTATCCTATCCACAAGGGGAAAATGAGAGATATTGGAAGGAGGCAAGGTCAAGAAGTGTTCAGAATTGTTGAAAGTTCATCCCCAAAGTCTTCCTGCAGGAGGTGGAAGCTACACAGTGATGCCTTGCAGGTGGTAATGGGCATGAAACAGAGAGGGAGGGAGGGATTTCCAAAACAGGGGTATTGGTGGCTAGCAGCTATGTGGCCTTTCTTCTTTCCTCCTTTCTTTTTCTCTTTCTCTCTCTCTTTTTCCTTCCTCTCTCTCTCTTACCCTCCCTCCCTCCTTCTTTCATCTTTTCTTCACTGCAGGGATTTTTTTTCCCTTTGGAAATGTGGCCTCAGAAACATATCATCCAATTTTACACACCTCCCCACCTTTTCTCTAATCTCTTATGCTTCCATGGAGAAACTGCCAAGAGTCTACTAAAGAGAAGCTCTCTGCTTTCAGTGTTGGTTATCTCTAACACTTCATCAACCATCTAGGGTCTTAAGAAAAAATTGCTTCCTAGGATACCAAGTTCCCTTGGAATTGGGACCCAATCACTGTCCATTTATGTTCAATATTCTGGAAGTCATCTATATTATAAATACTCAGTTGGTTGGCTACAGAGGCTGAGAATTCCCACATACAATCTGTGCTCAAGTAGGCCATATAAAATGGTAAAATAACCACCACTTTCTGACTTTTTCCATCACAATTAGTGTTTCCTGTTCTTAAACTCTACATTAATAGAATCACAAACGATGTGCTTTATTATGTCTGGCTTTTTTTGTGCAATGTAATGTTTTTGAGATTTGTCTATGTTGATGTGTTTACCAATAGTTCTTTCTTTTCATTGTTGTGTGGTATTCCACTCTCTGACCATTCCACATTTATTTGTCTATTCAACTGCTGATGAACATCTAGATTGTTTCCAGATTTGTCCTGTTAATGAGTTGAGTTGTTATAGACATTCTTGTTCATGTCTTTTAGTGGAAAGGCACACATTTCTCTGGGCATGTACCTAGGAATAGAATTGAGGGAGTTCCACCTAATTTGTATCTTTGCAGATACTTGGTATTGTCAGTGTTTTTAATTTTAGCTGTTCTGGTGAGTGTGTAGTGACAGGGAAGATTTTGCAACTGATACTGTGTTTGATTTTAAAAGACAGCCTAAGACAGGATGGCACAAGTCTCTACCTTCTTATTCCCATTAATTTTAGCCATAAAACAATTTCTGTCAATCCTAGGCCTGATTGGGGAGAAAGAGGTGCTGATGGTGTACAGCTGGGTCCTTTCTGTCTGGTTCCACTGCAACCCGATTCCAGGTGGAGTCTAGTTCCTAAATTTTATTCTCTGTTGTGCAAACTTGGCAATTCACTGGGCTGATATGGAGCTCTGCTCTCTCATTTATAGAGTGAAAAACTTGGTGTAACCACTCCCCAAAGTCCTTTTCAACCCCAGTGATCTACGCTTTCTCTCATACCCCTCTGAATATATCCCTTAGGCATTTCAAAATCTCTGTTGGATTTCAAAATAAGGACTTAAATTCCTTCCCATCTTTCTTCATTCACACTGCTTAGTTCCCTTTCCCAAACCTCCTGTTATCTTCCTTATTTTTGATGCAATCTTGTTTTTTATTAGTTATATAAATAGGCATCCTTTCTAAAACTTAGGCTCTTTTTCCATATTTTTGAGCCAGGTGTCCTACTTTTCCTCAGCTCTGTCGGGCACCTACTTTTCTATGTTCCTGAGATCTTTTCCTGCTGGTCCTTAGTGACTATTTTGGTAACACCAAAGTCCTATTTTAAGTACTCCTCTTACACGGTGTTTCTGCAACTTTGATGCCATTCCTTCTTCAATTCCCTCTCTCTCGGAGTCCACGAAAGGGTGCCTTCTCTCCCTCCCTCTTTTTCTTCCTTCCTTCTTTCCTTTTTTCCCTATATCTTGTGCCTGACTGTTATCAACTCAGTGTCATCCTGGTCTCCTTTCAAACTCTTTTGCATCTCAGAGTAGAAAAAGCTAAATTAAGTTGTTCAGAATTCTTCTTCCAACAGGACTCTGGGTTGGCTTCTGCCAAAAAGAAGTACTGCATAAGATTTGGAAGACAGAAGAAAGGAAAAGCTATTTTTCTCTGGTGGCAGCTGGAAGCATGTAGGAAGTCAGCAGTTACGAGATTTACAGCAGCTTCAGGAGAGCATCTGCAAATTTCCTGCTTGGGTGCTGCAGTCAGGGCTGATTATCAGTAGGAACTTCCTTATGGTTCCTATCCATCCAAATTTCCTGAAGGGCAGCTGTAATTTTCCTTTCGCCTTGGTACCTTTAAACAACCTTAGTGTTGTTTAAATCCTTAATTATTAGTATTATGTTGCAACTTAAAATAAAAGTCTCTGAATTCATTACGCTAGACTAAGTTTTAGAATAAATATCAGTGGCTTAACACAGTAAGTTTATTCTTTAATCATGTCTAATGGTGGAGGTGGTAGTAGAGATTGGAGTGGGAGATGAGGGACTCTGTTTCACAGAACCTTTTGGGGACCTAAGTAAATGGAGGCTCTGCCATCTTCAGTGTGGCTCATGTAGCATTGAGCTTTGGTATCCAGCTGAGAGACAAGGAAATAAGGTGAAGCAAGGTGATTTCATGCATCAGTCTTAGACTGGCACATACCACTTCCTCCCATATTCCACCAGACAATCATGAGAGCCATCCTAATTACAAGAGGGGGTGGGAAATTGGAGCAACCATTTGTCACATTTCCTTTTACATGGTCCAAGCCTTGGATGTTGGTGTTTTTTGGAGTTCTGAAACTAGATCTTTTAAAATTTTTTTCTGTTCACCCACCTGAAACAGATCTTAACTACTTTTCTCCAACTCCTACCTCTGCTTCTGGTTTCTCCTCCACCCAGAATATCCTTTCGTTTTTTTATCCTTCTGGTGAGTGCCTTTTAAGGCACACATGGTATCTCCTTTTTCAAATTGTCTTTGAGTATCCATTGGCACCTCTCCAGCTCTTTTTTACATATAAGTAAAAATACAAACATAGCTATAGAATGTAAATCTGATGGCAGTGCATATGGTTATTAGTTAGACATACTCATTTGTTTATCTGTTTTCTTTTCCTGTCAGGATATGTGCTTTGAAGATAATAAAAAAAAGTCATGTATTTTGAGTTCCCTGAACCAACTTCTCAAGATGTAGTTGATTTTATTAAATAATGTTGAAATAAATCAATACATATGGCTGCCTAAATATTGACAAATTTGAGTAACTGAGCAATACTCCTATTCACTCTCAAAGAGTATAATACAAATATTCTTGATAGAAATTAAAATGAAACCTCTATAGTTTGGTAGTGGCATGCCCACAGTCAGTATTTACTACATATATGTGCAATAAATTGATTAGAATAATTAATGCTTTAGTAAGAACTTTGTATACACATGCCAAAATAAATGCTCCATGATTTTTTCCCTACAATATGTAAGATTCTTGTAGGTGCTTTTGTGCAGTTGGCTTTCATTAAAATAGGTCATTGAGAAGGTACACATTCAATAAGATCTTCCTGGTTCATAGATTTCCTGCCATATTCATCTGCTCTCATATGGTTCCCATCTCCTTACATTCTGCTCTCTTTTCTCCTCTTCCAATCATCCTACCAGCCATCTCTCCTCTCCTAATTTATTACCATTTTTATTGAGCTTGCAAAGTTGTGACAGCAAGAAGGGAGAAAGAAACAAAGGAAATCCATGAACAGACAGATATTTTTCCATAAATTTTGATTCTTGAGGACTCCTCTCTACCTCAGCCTGTGATTTTTAACAGATTTTTACAAGCATTGGTTTTATTTAGGCAAGACATCACCAAGAAATATATTTGTGACATAAACAATGTCTATAATTTGTCTAGAGGCCATTATCTTTTCTCTGAATTAGTACTAGATCAATACCGTAGTAAGTTGTCAGGGGCATTGCATTGAACTGATGTCTTTGTAAACAAATAAACTAACATTTTATCTAGTTTCACTAGGTACTCTGGTTGGCAATGGGAGAGGAAGTGTACAAAGAGATAAAAGTAAGTTCTTTGTCCTCAAATAATTTACTAAATGTATTTGAGATGTTGGTAATTTATGCTTATGGAAAAATTAATAAAATAAAGTTCTGCTTTAGGTTTCAATTTCAGATCAAATATTTTCTTATTCATATTCTTTACTTCTCTGGTTTTAATTGCATCTCATCATGAGATTTTCTTTTTTATTCCTACACTTCTATTTGCACATTATTCAATCATTCTACAAATATTTCCTGAGCACCTACTCTGCATGGGTCATTAACAGCTTTTAGAAACACAACAGAGGACAAGTCCTGGTCCTCAAAGAACTTGTGTTCCACTAAGAGAGGAACAATAGACAAACTAGCATAGTATAGTCAATAAGTGCTTTCTTGAAAAAAAATAATAAAACAGGTTAAAATGACAGAGAGGCCAGGGGGTACTATTTTAGTGAGAAGAGTCAATGAGGTTATCTCTGAAAAGGTGACATTTGAGTAGAGACATGACTGAGTAGGAATTAACCAGGAAAAGGACCACTATCATTCTCGGTAGAAGGAACAATAAAGGCAAAGGGCGTGGGGTAGAAATGAGCCTAATGTAGAAGGCACAGGTGACCAAAGCTAAGTTAACAAAACTAACTTACATTTACCTAACTTTTTAGTTCATCTAGTCTTTTCACATTTCACATTTTTATTTGTACCTTATAATAATGTAGTTATCATTTCCACTTTACAGATGAGGAAACTGAAACTCAAAGCTTAACCAGTGCCTTGTCCAAAGAGATAGAACTTGGCTTTGAGCACTGGTCTTCAGGCACCAAGTCAAATATTCTTTCTTTACTTCAGATAATGCTGGTGCGAATGTCTGCTGGGCACTGCGGTGCCCTAGGGATGCTGGGAATCTGTAAAATTATTTTCAGGGGAAACAGGGCACTGGTCATTCTGTATGATCAGTAGCCACTGTGAAGCGTCATCGTAGAATCATAAAGTGGGATTTGGGGGCAGGGCATAGGCCTTTGCTTCCTATATCTGAGTTTCCCTGGGCAGTGGGATAATCTTTGGGACATCATCCTGTCAAAGGAAGAAGCTTCCCATGGGCTTGGACAGATTTCCAAAGTAGATTTAGGGATTAGTGCTCCAATATTCATACTGGTGTTTGGTGTGCATCTGGCCTGGGAAAAAAGTTCAGCAAAATAACCTTGACAGACTTTGATGCTCACAGGATGCTCAAAGAACTTTAGAACGGGATGAGTCCTTAGAAATCCTTGGTTCTGCACCCCATCATCATTTTTTGGTAATTAAAAAAAAAAACAAAACGTAGGTGATAATGCATGTAGATGAAGGTGGACCTGGCCTATGATTGCATTCATTCCTTCATAAAACATTTATTGAGCACTTACTATCAAACATTGCAATAGGTGCTGGGGATGAATAGGGAACACAACACAATCCCTTCACTTAGGAAGGCTGGGATCTAGAGGGGAACAAAACATATGAACACACAATTATCACACAATTAAACTATCCTGGAGGAGGCAGCTATAGAACACTTCAGAAGAATAACAAAGGAGAAACTGTGCCCCTATTCTGTGCTGTCTGGTTAAGAAAGAGAATCTCATAGCCTGATTTCTGGGGGAGAAAGTACTCATTTGATAGAAAATTCCTGTATTGGCTTTTCTCAAGTAACTTAGCAGGAGTTGAATAATTTCTGGGAGTCTTTTTGATAGTCATCTCTATGTCCTAAGTGTAGTGGTCAGTCATTAATGAAAGCAAATTTATTGAATGGGGACTTATTGTGATAAAAACCACAGAAATTAGCTACAAATGAATCATTAAAAATTTCCACTTTTCATTACATTCAGGAATAAAATAGACGTGTGTCTGCTCAGTGTGACTGAGATGCTGAGGGTTCATTTTGAGATTTTTAATTCTAGCTATATGAATTTTATCATGTGTTAACTGTTACCTTCCAAAGTACAGAATATATTTCCTAAAGTTATTTTATTAAGCATGATCAAGACTTATGCTTATTAGATATATTTGTCTTTTCAGTTTTGCATGATTCTTTTAAAATATCTTCTTCTAGTGTGGGACTCACACACTAAATACCTCAGAGGATAGGAATTCCAGCACTCTCTGTTTGTCATCTCAACGCTGATGCTTACCTTGTAAACTCCTTGAAGTCTTGCCTTCCTGCTCTATATCCTCTCAACTCCTGCCTCATTCTCTCATTTTTTACCTTCTCCTTGAAGTTAACTTGAACCACTGGGTGGTTATCTGAGCGACAACCTGGACCTTACAATATTGAGATGTGGATTCTGTGTCAACCTGTCTTGGGACATGGTCTCAGCTCCCAACCAGAAGCTGCCTCCACCATGACTATCAGGCAGTCCAGCCAGGTTCTGGTCACCCCTATCAGGTTAGACAGTTTCCAATTTTTCCTTCACATCAAATTCACTCATGGGGACACCACAGAGCAAAGGAGAAGGAGTAAAGTAACTTAGTACAAAGCTATCTAGAGACTCTGGAGATAGAATGGAGACAAAACCATTATCATAAATCTCACAACAACTAGGTGAGCTTCCCTCACTATCCTATCAACTGACCACAGCTTTGAAATGAAAAATTATCTCCAAGCTGAGACATGTCTCAGATGAATACTTATATAGTTGATGTTCATTATTTGTGGGCTTCATATTATGAATTCACTTCCTTGCTAAAGTTTATTTGTAACTCCAAAATCAATACTCTGTGGTGCTTTTGCAGTCATTCATATACATGGGGAGAGCAGTGCAGAATTTGAGTTGCTTGATGCATACATTCCCAGATGATGTCAAATAAGGTATTCCTCTGTCTTCTTGTTTTAACTTTCACATTGTAAATGACTGCCCTTTTTGAATTCTATTTGGTTCACTTTTTTTTTTTTTGCATTTTTGTGCTTATTTGTTGGTAATTACAGTGTTTAAAATGATCCCCAAGCATAGTGCTAAAGTGCTGGCTAGTTGCTCCCAAGTGCAACAGGGTATGATATGCCTTAACAGGGAAAATATGTATGTTAGATAAGCTTCATTCAGGCATAAGTGATAGGCCTGTTGGCCGTGCATCTGATGATAATGAATCACTGATACATAGTAAAGTATCTTTAAAAGATATACACATAAAACAAGGTTATATATTGCTCAGTTGATGAAAATGTGTGCAGAGTCTTACAGGAACCTAACCCTGTATTTCCCCTAGAAGCAATGGGTCAGTATTAACTAGTTCAGTGCTTATGGCAACTTTATAGAACATAACTACAAGGAATAATGAGACTCAACTGTGTATTTTTTTTAGCACCTAAAAGGAGTCACTTATTAACCTATTATTATCATATAAAGATTAAAGAAGAAAATTTTGAAATTTGTGCTATCTTTTTAAAAGAAAGAATAATGGGATGCCTGGGTGACTCAGTTGGTTAAGCAGCTGCCTTCGACTCAGGTCATGATCCCAGCGTCCTGGGATCGAGTCCCACATCGGGCTCCTTGCTTGGCGGGGAGCCTGCTTCTCCCTCGGCCTCTGCCTGCCACTCTGTCTGCCTGTGCTCTCTCTCTCTAACAAATAAATAAATAAAAAAAAAATCTTAAAAAAAAAAAAGAAAGAATAGAAATAAAACTTTTTGTGAGTTAAAAGAATTGTTTACAATTAATACAGCCTTTTCATCTTACTGAAAATTTCTTTTCTTTTTTTTTTTAAAGATTTTATTTATTTATCCGACAGACAGAGATCACAAGTAGGCAGAGAGGCAGAGAGAGAGAGGAGGAAGCAGGCTGTCTGCAGAGCAGAGAGCCCGATGCGGGGCTTGATCCCACGACCCTGGGATCATGACTCGAGCCGAAGGCAGCAGCTTTAACCCACTGAGCCACCCAGGCGCCCGTGAAAATTTATTTTCAATAGCTCTTTACAAATAATGTTAAATTTTAAGGCAAGGAGACAAAGAAAGGCCACTTCCTAATCAGTCCCTGCATTAGTGGAGAACAAGGCTATTCTACTTACCACAGAACTTTGTGAAACATTCATAATTCATAGAAGAGGCCATCTGAAAGCATTTCCTAGAATTGTCACAAAATTCTGTCAGCTCCTGCAGTGATGAGAAAGTATAGTCTTGTGAATATGATTAAGGTGCATTGGAATCTAAGAACACCATCAATAGCCACTCCAGCTCTCTTCACGCTCTTGGAATGTAGTCTCTAGAAGAAAGTCAGTTCTGACAGATGATTTCATGGCATTTTACTCAGTGTGGGATGTATTTTAGAAGCAGTGTATCAAAACCTTGACCTTTGCTTTATTTTTCCTTTATTGTTGATTTAGAAGATTAGAAGCACTCCAAAACCTTTTTCTAAATGTCTTCTCATATATGCAGTAAAAAGAATTCAGAAAGGACTTGACATACATTATAGAAGCATAAATCAGCTAAGGGGAGGATATTTGCAAATTGCTTTCTCCTTTGTAATTTCATCTCATTAGGAAAGAAGGGGCAGGTGGGTGTGCTAGCATTTACAGATCAGGAATTGCATTTACTTTCTAGAGCAGTGAGGATCTTGCAGTATGAAGCTTCCTTCCGAGAAAACCATGCAGGTTTTATTATGCATAAAAATCTTTCTCTGCTGGATTTTTTGCAGTTTACAGAAAATGCATGAACCAAAATTAGAACTGTTTAGCTTTTAAATTTTATTGGCTTCTTAGGATTGGTATAAAAAAATTGAGGGATCCCACAATAAAATTTTTATTTCCTTGGTGGAGTAAGATGAACATGTGAAGTAGATTTGTGTAATACACTTATTTAATCACTAACAACCAATGTATTTAATAGCTCAAGGAAGAAGGCATGTGGTCTAGGGGTCCCAAGGACTAATGACTAACACTTGTGGTAATATTTGCATAATCATATTGTTAATAAACCTTTCTAAATACAGACCTCTTGTGTTTCAACACTGAGGTCTTCTGATAATACAGGGAGTAAGCATAATGATTTCAGGATATGTAATAATTACAATGATAATGAGTATATGCAGTCATTTTATATGTCATGTTATTTCATCTTTATTACAGCCCTGTGGAGGTATTAGTAAACAAGTATTTATTCAATGCTTCTATTGAACTCTTAATTAAAATTTTTATTATGGTAAAACATACATAACATAAAACTTACCATGTTAGCCATTTTAAGTGTATATCTCAGTAGCTTTAAGCATATTCACAATATTTGCAAGCATCACCCCTATCCAGTTCCAGAATTTTTTCATCTTTCTGTTGGGGAGGAAGAATTTTCTCTGCCATCGAAGATCCTTCTGGCTGGACTAAGAATCAAATTGACATGAGATAGATTAACAGGAGAGAATAAAATTTAATTTCATATATACAGGGCATCTACATAGACACAAAATTTCAAATATAGGCAAAATGAGGTATATATGTTATCCTGAGCCAAGAAGAAAAGGGTGGGGTCTGGGACTTCAAAGGGGAATGCAATTCACAGGAAGATGAAAAAAAGCAAAAGCTCTGTAAACAAATGTTTGCTGGGCCACTCAGAAACAATGGAACATAGAGGACTTTGATCATATAAGCCTTGGTATGTTCCTCCCTGTCTGCTATACCTAGTTCATAATATAATGTAGTTATCTGTGGTGATAGCTCTCTTCCTGCAGTATGTTTTCTATCTGAACTCTTTTAGGCAGTTGAGAGGGAGGTAAAGAATTTTTCCTGAATCTGCCAGGTTTTGAT
This sequence comes from Taxidea taxus jeffersonii, assembly GCA_003697995.1. NCBI lineage: Eukaryota > Metazoa > Chordata > Mammalia > Carnivora > Mustelidae > Taxidea > Taxidea taxus. The sequence continues at coordinate 164,940 of ML102365.1, read as the reverse complement.
TGCTTTTAACTCAAAATAGTCTTCATGCCAAAGAGGCCCATCTTGCAGAGGCCTGCCCTTGGCCCCTGCAATTCCATCTGGGAATAGAAACTCTGTAGCCACTAATACTAACTCCCTATTTCCCCCTCCCCCTAGGCCCCAGGAAGCTCTATGTACTTTCTGCCTCTGTGAATTTGCCTGCTTTATGTACCTCATGTAAGTGGAATCGCAGAATATGCATCCTTTTGTGATGGGCTCATTTCACTTAGCATAAGTGAAATAAATTTAGCATAAGTGAAATAAATAGAATAAATTTAGGGTTCACCCATGGTGTAGCATATATTGGAATTTCATTGTTTTTCAAGGCTGAATAAATAATTAATTTTTCAAGACCTGCTAATTGGCCAGACATTGTGCTAGACCTGAGGTTCTTACTAGGAAATGCAAGCATTTGCTTCTCCCAAGTAGTCTCCACACTCCAGAAGGGCTATCATTTTGCCTTAACTCCTGGCTCCAGGGTCCATCACAATGTTTTTTCCTTTTTCGAGCCCAAACTCCAAACTTGGAACTCAATGGGAGAGGATTTTTTTTTTTTTAAACTAATCTTTACACCCATCGTGAGGCCTGAACTCACAACCCCAAGATCAAGAGTCGCATGCTCTACCTGTTGATCCACCCAGGCACCCCCAAACTTGGAACTCAAATTACTACTCGGTAATGTTATAAATATGTAACTATTAGTAATCTATGCTAACCACTAAAAATTAGCCCACTCAACAATGTTATGAGTATAGTATGATAGTGACATCCTTAAACCAGTGCTTCTGAGGAGATGTTTAATGGTATGCCAAAGTGCCATGGTGCTGCATACAAGGGACAGCCACTTTTAATTTATACTCAGGTCAGGTGATGACTTCTGCCCAATGGTATAAATCAAACTTCTCTTCTTTCCTAGAATGAGAAAAAGCACTAAAGCAAACCAAAAATCTTATCCCCATGATTAATAAAGAAGGCAATTGACATTTCTTGGAATATATTGAAAGGAGAAATCTCTATGGAATCCAAATATAGATGAAATATTTGAACAAATTCATAAAATACATTAAAGCCTGAGGACTAGGTACAAGGATACAACCATCCTAATGAAAAATATCAGTATAATTGGGATAACAAAAAGATAAAAAAAAAAAAAATACCGCAGTAGCACCAGAAGAGGATTCTCTTGACCTTACTAGCCAAGTTTTCAAACAAGTTCCCAGTATGTAGGAGCTAGAATTTTATTTCAGAACATGTCTATGATATTTTCATGCTAGTTTGTATTACAAACATGGTAAATATATTTTAATTCCATAGCATTGACTCAGTAATTCTCTACACATGTTTTGTTGTATGTAATAACAAAACATGTACACATGTTTTGTTGTATTCAGAAAGCCCCAAGTTAATGAATTCCTCTTGGTCAGTGGGTGGTTCTCAAACTGGAACGTGTATCAGAATGACCTGGAAGGCTTGTTGGAACTAGCTTGCTGGCCCCACCTCCAGGTTCTGATTCTCTAGATCTGGTGTGAAGTCTGAGATTTGCACTTCTGTCAATTTCCCAGGTGATGCTAAGGCTCCTTGTCTGGGGACCACATTTTAAGAACTCCTAGGGATGTCTATGGATTCCAGGATCAAATGACTTAAAGTTCAGTTGAAATTCTGATACTTATTTTTCAAAACTGCTCCTCTTTTCTGTCCTCATCGTTTCCATTGAGATTCAAGCCACCAACAGTCTCTGCTCAGCTGCAACTGCCTTCAAATTAATACCACACTTCCTATCTTGCTTTTCTCCAATTTTTCCTTTACAAAGCAGCTATGGCTTATATGGTTTTTAAAAGCCTAAATCAGATTATCCCACTCCTTTGCTTAAAACTCACCAAACATTTTTCATAGCACTGACTCCAGACCACCCAGTCTCCTTACCATGGCCATCCAGGGCTTGTGTGAAGTGGTCCATACTTGACTTTCCATTTTTGTCCCTTCTTTTGACCTTCTCCTTCTCATTCGCTAGGCTCTAAGCACACTAACATCTTTTCAGCTCCTTCAAACACACCGAAATTTCCTCACTCTGGGTTTATAACCCACCATGCCCTTTCCTGTCATAACCTCTCCCACCTACTCTTTGCTGGCTAGTTTTTTCAATTCTACTGGATATCAAAACTTTAATGTCATCTTCTCAGAGACACCTTTTGTCATCATCCACACTTAAAGTAGGTCCCTCCTTTTATCCTGTTTCTCATTACACTCTACTATTTTCCTTCCTAGCCCTATCCCAATCTGTAATTACCTACTTACTTGTAATTGCCTACTGGTTACTTGTTTGCCATGATTACGTTCTAAACTGCTTGAGAATGGGACCGCATCAGCACAGTGCCTGAGAGATACCAGGTGTTCACTTGGTTGGATCACGGGCAAACTATATTGAGTGTGATGTTTGTTTTCAGGATTCACCCACAGCTTTCAGAGTAAGGAGTCTGTCACTTGGAGTCTTTGCTGCTTCAATGAATGTTACTTAATGCCTTTGCTCTGAGTCACAGCCAATCCATTTTTGATTGTTGAAATTTTACTGGCCTGCTTCAGCACAGTTAGTGACTAATGCACAGGGTTTGGCATCAGTGCTCCTCTTATCCCCCTGTGCTATTCCAGAGAGTCTCCTGAGAGGGCTGCCCAAGAAGCTGAGGACATCAAAAGATGCTTTGATTAAATAATCAACCAGAGTGTGCCCAGATTAAGGGAAGAGATGATCTGTTGGCATTCGACATATAGTACATCAGAGACCACATTTAGAGATTGTATTTAGCTTGGAGTACCATACTTTTAAAGGGAGAAATTTGGGATTGTTTGGTAGAGGGCAGCCAGAAAGTCCAGAATTTGGGAAGTTGGTAGCAGGAAGTGCAGTAAATGAACTGGGAGAAACCTATGGAGGGAGAAGTTACAATTCTGCAAAAGAAAGAAACTTGCTCTAATTTGTCCCAGGGGGAATGACAAACTTCAGACAAAAGTTACAGGGAAGCATGTTTGGAGTCAAAAATAGAAAGAATCTCCCAACAAATGGAGCCGTTAAGACGTAGAATGGATTTAATTTATTGTTATTAATCTAATAAATGTGAGGGAGTGAATTCCTCTCATTACTGGAAGTGTTTGGGCCGAAATACTGAGGAGAGTGGAAGGAAGGAGGGAATTAACATTTACAGTGAACTAGTCACTTTACCATATAATTATACAGAGGAAACCCTATCTTCTTGGTAGTAGACTCTTCCAAACCCCTACTATCTTTTTGGGTGAGAGAATTTTTTGAGAAGCCTTTGTGTGATGTTGAGATGTTGCCATGATGGAGGAAAAGTAGATATTCATAGTTCAGCTACTTAACAAACTTTCTTCTTCTTCTTCTTCTCCTCTCTCTCTCTCTTTTTTTTTTTTTTTTTCTGAATTCCATTTACAAACTGAGGAGAGATAATGGGGATGCATGGGAGAAATTTTAAGGGCAATTTTTGTGAGGTGAGGTGGCTGCCAGGGGAAAGAAACTTCCAGAGAAAAAAACAAATATGCTTATTGGGAAATTTGATGACATTTATATTGTAGGGTGTGCAGTACAGAATCTTTTTTCTCCATGTTCCTACCTCATTGTTAATATATACATTTACTTATTAATGAGCTGTGGCTTTGTCTATGTTTTCTGGAGACCAAAAAATGCTGAATGTGGTCCTAAAATTGGTTCAGAGCAGCCATGTTGGACCATGGGACAATGCCACATCTGTGTTACATATCTCAGTTAACCCTCATAGCAACAGGATGCAGCAGGCCTCTAACTGACCTCATTTACAGATGAGGAAAATAAGGCAATGAGAAGATAAGTCACTTTTTCTAGGTCACTAGATGATTTGTCTGATTTCTACTCTACCAGAGGCAATTTGAAGGGAATTCTTTCTTTAGATGTAATGTTAGACAAGATTACTTCCAATATTGTTTTCATCTCTTAAAATTTCATGAGGCAGGAAAGAGCGATTGATTATAGCTGTCCTTTAGAACAAAAGCCCATGCATTCCCCTCCCATGGGATCTCACTGTTATCATGACCTGGATTGTAGTTTAAATTTTAGATGTCTTGTACAGTCCTGTTTTCCTTGATTTGAAACCAGCAGAGCATGTGCTCCAATCATATAAACATATTGGTTGGTATGGCAGAGCCCCTGTTTTTAATCTCAGAAGTAGTTGTTTGTGGTCAATATATTTGGGAGAATGAGGAATAAGGGATTCATTCTTTTATTTTTTTTTTAGATTTATTTATTTATTTGAGAGAGAATAGGGATAAGGAAAGAAGGAGAGAGAATCTCAAGCAGATTCCATACTGAGTGCAGAGACCAATGCGGGGCTTGACACAGGGCTCTATCTCACAACCCTGAGATCCTGACATGAGCTGTAACCAAGAGTGGGTGGTTCAACCAGCTGAGCCACCCAGGGCCCTGGGAATTCAGTCTTAATATTTCTCTTGCTTTGGGATTTTTTTGGCTTCAGGACCATGAAAGGCTTTCATGGATGCCAATGGCAAATCAGTTTATGTCTTCTCAACCTCAAGTTCACTGAAGTCCCATACAGCAGTGAGTTCAGGAGCAGTTACCATCCCTTCCTGAGGATCTCCTGCTTCACCCACAAGTTCTATGGTGGAAATTCAGCTTTTTTATTTTCGTTTTTTTTTTTTTTTTTTTTTTTTATATATATATGAAGAATTGGTTAGAGCTCCAAAGAGTATCAAAGGGACAGTTTTTCTTCGCGCTTGGTCCATCAAAGGAGAGGACTTACTGTTTAAGGCTTTTAAAAAAATTTTATTTTTATTAACATATAATGTATTATTTACCCCAGGGGTACAGGCCTCTGAATCATCAGGCTTACACATTTCACAGCACTCACCATAACCCACACCCTCTCCAATGTCCATATGTTTAAGGCTTTTGAAAGAAGAATGTGCAGGCAAATGTTCACTTGTCTCAATTGCCACCTTCTATACTCCTAGTTATCTTTTTACATGGTTTGTGCTAAACCTGACAGTAAGAGAAAAATCTGTTTCCCTACCTTGCCCTCCAGCATGGCTGTTTGCCTCTGCTAAGCCAATTTTTAAGCACTTATTTTTAGAAAATGAAGACAAAATTGTGAATAGAAAAGTAGGCAAAAGGTTGAAAAAGAAAACAGTTCACAACTAATTATTGAAGCCTTGGAGACCCAGCATATCTTTAGATCTTTTCAGGCAATTTTCCACAAATGCCTATGGGGAAATGCTTCCTGATTGCAACCTGGCTTTTCCTAACCACCTAGAACACTGCATGTCTCAGCAACTCTCAGTGGTTATGAGGACCTGAGGCTGAAGTTTCCTTGGCTTCAGGGGGAGGCATTCCAATTCCTTCCTGGTCTTTTCACCGGTCAGGCAAGAGGAAGATTCACTTTGGCTTATTTACAAGGCGATGTTCCTCATTGGTTTGAATATTAGCTTCTGTTAGAGACAAGATAATGGTCTCTCATTTGAAGAAAGACTGTTCTTCCTCTTAAAGTAACTCTAATCTTATCACTTCTTAATTGTAAGTCCCAATATTATTGTGTTCCTTTCTGGCCCTGGCTTAAATTATAAGAGCTTGTGTCAGCTATAAGTGACTCTTCCAATGCTTCACAGATGGGAAACATCAACTATTGGCTTCCAATTTCCCTCGTGGAGGAAGAATGTTCCAGTTTTTCTTGCCATATTGGTGCCTCTGACTCAGAGAAAGCATGTGGTGGGAAAGACCAGGTTTACAAAGGTCCTCTGCCTGGTCTATGCACCTAATGGACACACTGGTAACATGCATCAGTGCACACGTCCTTGTGTTGCCACCAACATGGTCTGGATCAAGAATCCCAGGAATGGCTTCCGGGCTTCAAGAATGGAAGGCTTTGCTGTGTTTTGAATGCAGAGGGCATTCATCCTGGCCAGGTGAAGCCTGTAAACACCTAATGGAGGAAATGACAAACATTAAAATATTTTAAAAGTAGAATTTTTGTTGAACTCTGATAAGCCTGGAGCTGATACACTTTAAGTGAACATCCAGAACTTACTCCATGCCGAACTTCTCTGGAGCATGAGCGATGTTGAGAAAGGCTGTTAGGTCAGCAAAAGCATCAAATGGACTGAATAAACCCTTATTTCTCTCTCTCTCCATGGGGGTTCTGTTTTGCGTCTGCTCTAGTTGAATAATTATTTGGTGCTGCTCTGAATTGTAACTGAACATGTCTTTTCATGTTCTGCCCTATCTTCTTTAAGTTTTCCCTAGCTTCTCTGTATTATTGAAGGGAGAGGGAAAACTAGTGCACTACTCACAGTCTCTACCTATAGGAAAAGACTGAGAAGGGGGTGGGGATGAATGGAATTCTGAGGAGGGTCCAGGGCAATCAAACTGAAAAGAGCAATTGGGTCCTAAAGCAGATGCTTCTAGCTTCTAGCAGGCATCTGGTGACATAATCTCTCTGTTCCACACCTCTCTGCTCTCCTACAAGTGTCAAATACTTAGCGTAGTCCCTTGTCTTCTGTAGAGCAGTATTTTGCTTAATATATGTAAATAAAATACCTCCATAATTTTTTGGACAACAATGAAAAATATTGAAAGCAAACCAAAAGAGTTTTCTTTAAAGAGAAACATTAAAAAATTTAAAAAAAAAGACAATTTGAGCTTGCATTCTTGATATTTACCACTGTACACAATGTTATGAAAAGTGAAGATATAGCCGGATTTTAATAAAAGCGGAGTCCTGTGTTCTTGTTACAACAGCTCTCTCAAGAAGGTACATTATAAGTTGTACATACTGTCCTGGGTGAAACAGTGCCCTCCACCCCTTCACTCATACCCACCTGGTACCTGAGAATGTGATTATTTGGAAATCGGTGCTTGTAAATATAATCAAGTTAAAATGAGGTCATAGTGAATTAGGGTGGACTTTAATCCAATGACTGGTGTCCTTAGAAGAGGCATATTTGGACACAGATACAAAGAGAATGCTATGTGAAGACAAGAGGCAGAGGTTGGAGTGATATGTCTCTAAGCCAAGGAAAGCCAAAGATGCTGGCAACATCAGAAGCTAGAGCCTTCAGAGAAAGCAGGATATTGCAGACACCTTGATTTCCGACTTCTGGTCGGAACTGTAAGCAAATATATTTTTGTTCTTATAAGCCACGTAGTGTGTGGTAATCTATTTTGGCAGCCCCAAGAAAGTAATACACAGATGAAGAAACTCTGGTTCCGAAGGTCCTACTAAAGGTCCTGGTACAGAGACCATGGCAAGTGGGTTACCCACCTGGCCTCTCGCCTGGACAAGGGAAGCTACACATCAGACCACATGGGGTCATGAGAAAGGACTATATTCATAATCGCTGTACTTAGTTTGTCCATCTGGACAGATCCATAGGATTCCAGACAGATTAAGAGTGAAAAGTGTCAGGATGGTCATGAACTGCAGCAGGCAAAATTTATGTACCTATTTATTTTTATTCTCACTTTATCCAAAAAAGATTTAGAATTCCTTTCCAAGATGCAAATAATAGAGCAAGATAAAGTACATTAAAAAATAGAAGGATGAAACAGAGGGAAGGAAAACAATAGTAGGAAGCAGCAGCAATAAACTTAGATGACATTGTGCCCTTCTTTTACTTCCCCAACCCCAACCAGCTGAGAAGACCGACCTTCTCGGTATGAATAAGAAATTTCAGGGTGAGATAATGCCAAGTTTGATTTTTCTCTAATTTGTGTAAATTCAGTGAAAATTTCAGGCTGTTGCTTCACATAGAAATGAGTTCTAATTATCCTTCTGATTTTCATATAATTTTCAATAAGTCAGTGTTGCCACTGCAGTTGATCAACCAGAAAGCGGCGAAAGAAATCTCACATATTCTGTGTCCTCTGCATCCTTTTAAACATGCTTCTGAAGTGTTTTAAAACCATTGTCTTTGGAGCATTTGTTTGAATGGGGGAAATGGCGAGGATCCAGAATGTTTTAGCACCCAGCCCTCTGCGCTTTCTCAACCTACGAGTGCAGACTGACTATCAGAGAAGAGGCAATGCCAGGCTAACGTAGTCTGGGGGTTATTGTTTTATCTGATATGGGGCCTTTTCTGATATGTGTATTGGTCATCTCTCGTCGTATATGAAAAGTTTATCTTGCTCTAAGGAAATAACATTATGAATAAATACCGGACATACCCCCATAGGAGGCTCAACTCTAGAATAACTTGGTATTGCTCTGCATGAGGCATCACCTGCTGAAGAGACCCCAAACCATCATTTGGGGATTAACACTATGTACATCACCTTGGGTTAAGCTGCACTGTGAAGACAGAAACCTCTAATCATATTTCAAATACCAAATATACAAGTGTGCTTTTTTTTTCCCCATCCCCAAAGGGAATCCTAAGCACATGACTCTATAGGTTCTTGGAAGAAAATGAACTCAGTCTGAGGAATATCTGAGAAACGAAGGTCAAAGAGAATGTTCTGTTCCTGGCTAAGTGCTTGTTCCTTGTATAATTGTACTCTGACTGTCAAGAACAATATAGTAAAGATTCCTGATTCCTTTTTCATTTTTTTTTTTTTTTTTTTAAGGAACTCTCCTAGGTTTAAAAACAGCTTTCTCGGGGTACCTGGGTGGCTCAGTGGGTTAAAGCCTCTGCCTTCAGCTGGGGTCATGATCCCAGACTCCTGGGATCGAGCCCCAGGGTGGGCTCCCTACTCCGCAGAGAGCCGGCTTCCTCCACTCCCTGCCTGCCTCTCTGACTACTTGTGATCTCTGTCTCTCAAATAAATAAATAAAATCTTAAAAAAAAAAAAAAAATCTTTCCCTACAAGGAACTGTACCCCTTAAGGTTATTTAGTCTGTTTATTGTTAGATGTTAATTAAACAACAGGCTGGGCTTTTCACAGTGAGAGTGACTACTCTTGATGAAAAATGAAGTAGGGTGTGCTAGTGAGGAGGGCCCGGGAATGCAGACTCGCAGGGTGGCGCGGCCCGACCGGGGCTGTCGCGCCGGGTCGGGCAGCGCCTGTAGATGGCAGTGTCGCACTGCCGCACGCGCCCGGCGGGCTGTAGCCGCGCAGTGGGTGAGGGACGCGGAGAAGACTAGGCTTCAGGGAGAGCGCGGGGGGCCCTCCAACCGGCAATTTAACTAAGTTGCCGGTTCGCTACTCCATTTCATAGTCGCCCTCTAAATGAATCTTTTCTGAACTCAGCAAAAGTACAAACTGTTCCTTTATACACCCCAAATTGTCCTTTTGGTGAAGTGGGTTTTTATTTTTTATGCCTTCCTTTTTTTCTTTTTTTCTTTCTTTTTTTTTTTTAAATTTCGGAGTTATTTGAGGGGGAGGACTTCAACATTCCTCTTCTTGAACTGTAAAAGCAATTAGTTTAGCTGCTGAATACTCTTCAAGAGAGAATGAAAATCTCCTAAATTGAGATCATCATAAACTGAATTTATCACACAAGTCAGCATAGCACAATCCAAAATAAAGTTCTTTCTGCATAAACCTTATGACCATATTTCCATAATTCTTTTTCTCATGTTCTGATTGTTTTCCTTCTTTCCTTTTTTTTTAAACCTTTTATTAAAAATTGTCCTCCACTACATCCAGAGGACCTGGGTGACTAGAATTCGAAAAGCAATCTGGCAGTCACAGATTTAGGGAATTTATAGTGAAATGAAGGCATGAAGTCAATGAAGGCATGATGTTTTAATTGTTTTGACCTTTAAAGCTGGCTCAAGGTTATATTCCACTGTGGAGTAAAGATAGTTCTGAAAGAATGTATGACATTGGGCTAGTCTTTTCAGGCTTACTTTTCCTCCTCTACTGCACCAATCTTCATTCTTTCAGCAAGTAACTGCATTTGCAGTGTTAATTTCACATATTTGTGGTATATTTGTTACACCAACAGTTCTGTTCCAGTAAACTGGAGTATCTGTTGTAACTGTGGCTAGGATTTTCTTCCTGTAACTGACCATAAATCCATAAAATGTATGTATATCAAGAAATAACAAGTTTAACACTGATCAACCCAAGCAAGTCCCCCACCCCAACAATTCCATGTTTCTGTGCTTTTATTCATTCCTCTCAAGCTCCCAGAGCTTCTCCAGTCCCCTTCCTACTAGTCCTGGGAAGTGAGAGGGACAGAGGTCACCTCATTTGAAATCAATCCTCACCTCCTCCCAGCCAAACCAGTCTTCTTCATTATCCATTAGGGTGAGCTGGCTCTGCCTGGCATTGGGACATGGAGAGTGACCTCCCACCCCCTGCAAAACCAACACACACAACAGGAGGCAAGAACTGCCTCCCTCCTCCCACCTGACAGCAGAATGTGCAGGACACAGAGACCCCACTTGAATGGTCAGGACCCCAACCTTCTCCTGCTCCAGCCCCTTCCCAGCCCACAGCATCTCCATCATGATTTTACCCTCTAGTCTATCCCACTGGCAGAATTAGTTTTGAGTAACTGTACAGTTTGTTTCTTTTTGCTTTGTTGTTGTTTTGGTGTTTGTTTTGCTGTGGGAGAAGACTTACTTGTTGAAGTTTCATATGTTTAATGGTCTGGGCTTATTTTGGGGGAAAAAAAACAAACAAACAAAAAGAAAAATGAAACGGCAAATTTAGATATGAATGATGCATAGGAAGTTGTTGTTGTTATACTTGGTATGGAAGTTTTAGAGGCAGGATTCTATGTGATAGGCAATCGATACACTTTGTCAAGTAAATGAAAGCCTCAATGGAAATGAAAATGAGGAATAAACCAAAGGAAGAAGAGACATTGACTAGCTATTGAAAAGCCCAGGAAAATATCAGAAAGATTTAAGAGAAATGGGAATTCAGAGATCAGGAGGCCACAGTAGGTAGAAAGGAGGTAACCAGCGGTGCTGCACTTATGCTCTTAGGTCCAGGAATAGGGCTAAAGAGGAGATTCAAGAACCTGGAAGGCTGATGGAAGGGCATGTCAATATGCATTAAAGGAGATTAACTAAGGCCTGATCGTGCCACATTGAGTGGTAAAAGAAAGATGAGGGAATCTGGAGATTGTGGAAGACCATCAAAGGATGTAATTACACAGCTGACAAATGAGGCCTAGAGGAGAGACGGTTAAGGGATGTAAGCATGGGGAATAGTCTATAACTCATCAGTTAGGTATCTTAGCAGATCTGTTTTGGTAAATGCTTCCTTTTCAAGACTTCAGATGAAGTTGTATTTGCGTGGAGTTAAAGTCTCTAAGAGGGAATAGTGCATTTTTACTCCACAATAAAGAAAAGACAAAAGAAGAAACAATCTCTCCTCATTTGCTTTGGTCAACTAAGGGAAATGATATATTCTGTGAGCCAAAGGCCTGATTAAATTGGTACCAGTCTAGTATTATGGATCAAGAAATTAAGTAGAAATTGTCAAGATCTCTCCCAAACAATGATGCAAGATTGATTTAGTTGTCTGTGCTGGACAGTCATTGGTGGTGAAAACATGACCCCAGCAGAAAACAAGAGCCCCTCAACAGTAGTACAGGACAACTGGATGTAGCTCATTTAATACTGCCTTTTGAAAGGGAAACATTTGATGTCAGGGCAGTTTAATATAGTTGTTTTTTTTTTTTTTTT